>JAKTWT010000062.1:0-137179 GCA_030582155.1 Hansenula lynferdii | reverse complement strand
TGCCAACACTCTGGTGCCTAGTCAAAGCAATAAAGCTCCCTGGATCTATACTAGGTTCCTATTTTGGTGCAAACAAGAATAATTTTTTTAGCTAATTTACTCACCAAGATATACTGTTTTTTTATAATCAATTCTTCGGTTTTGATTCTCAAGATAGTTATATTGGTCCATTTCAATAGCTTACATCTTTTTTATACTTTTTTTTTATATACTTTTTTTTGGAATATGGAACTTGAATTGATTGAATTTTGGGATGAATGATGGGCACTGTTGGTAAAGACAAAGATCTTTGTCGAATTCGTAAACTTCTTTATCTCAATTGTAACTGTGTATAAAATCAATTCAATACCATAGTAACCATACTTATCACTACGTAGTAGATTTTTGAGGCTTGTGGGCCATTCTTATAGTTGTTTAGAAATAAATCCAGCTGCAACTCACGTAGTCAATAAGCTTACTCTACAAAAGACATTATTATCGAAAAAACGTTCATATTATAAATGTAATGAAAGCTCATCTTTGTCATGGAAGATGGAATCCACCAAGTTCATCTTAAAGAATGAAGCAATCACACATTTTATTAGTATATTTGGCTCCCTCAATTGGTACGACATTTAGTACAATCACTTAAAGGTATAGATGGTACGTCGAAGCTAATTACTTCCATGAGTCTCCAGAGATTGTCAAATGTTCAAAATACGTGGGATCAGAATTAAAAATTATACTCACCATAATATTTAAAATCAACATGATCTCATCATACGAATTCCATGAGTTATCAAGAGCCTCACACCTAAAATCAAAAAGTTACTCAAGGAATAGATAACTCTAACAAAAAGGCGATAAGATATAGCACTTGCTGTTAGTGCGTAGCATAGATACATCATACCCCTTGATAAACTTAACGTTGAAGCTATTACTTATTACTACACGCGTCGCTTTAATTTCACAAGGAAAAACACTGAACCGCGAATTCCCTTACAGACCCAATCTTGAATATGTAGAATCAATTCAATGTTCAATGTTATCCATAAACGTTATTCAATTATAAATGTAGTCAATTGCCTATCTATAGAGTGGCAAGGTCACTACTACAAGACATATTGAAAAAGTATAGTAAAACATTCATTAAAGAGGGCAATGAAAGTTCATCTTTGTCATGGAAGGTTTGAACAACCCAGTTCAAAGAATGAAGCAAACACACATCCTATTAGTTCTCTTGGTAGTATGATGTCAAATGCTAAGCTGGAGATAGTTTAGATATTCAATGAGTCAAATGGGGGTAAGTGCCCCATATGCCTATGATTTCGAAAATATCCACCAGAAGCCAAAACACTATAGTGTCCATCGCTTATAGATGTTTGACACCAACTCATTTCACCCATGGATTATCAGTTTCTAGCAAGGAAAATTTTAGCCACCTGAGATCACAAGTCTTGTTCGGTCCACTTGAAAAAAAAACTTCCTAAGTACAGAAGTACAGGAAATTATATGGAAGAGCTTAATCCCAATGGTCGGTATTGATTTTAGTTGAATTATTATGAGTTTTATATTATCCAAGATTATGTAATACGTAGTGACCCGTGAATTCTGCCAAATTTCTTGATCTTTTCCCAGTGCAATGATCCTTTGCTAAACATAAACAAAGACAAAATCTGGAGTAAACAGAGGGTGGAACTGTGTAGAAGAAGGGATATTCGCATCAAAAGAATGTCAGACTCAATAGGTGAGTGTATCAATGATGGTTGATACTAAGGGGAGATCACTAACAGCTATAATAGATCGTGTTTTCGTAAAGGCAATTTCAACGATTCGTGCGTTATCAACAAGATCAGGGTATGGTTCACTTCCAAGACCACCAGTGGAGAACCGTATAAGATTGTATGGGCTATATAAACAGGCAACAGGTATGTATGAGAGGTCACTGCTCTTTGAAGCTGATATGAGGTGCTATATGCTTTTTGGATATTTACTAACGCCCCACAAAGAAGGTAATGTCGAAGGTATAATGGAAAGACCAACAGGTCAAAGCCAAGAAGATGAATCTGCAAGAAGGAAATATGACGCTTGGAAATCAGAAGAAGGTATATCCAAGACAGAAGCCAAAAGAAGATACATTGCATTTTTAATTGAAACTATGAGAACTTATGCAAGTGGGACACATGAAGCTAGAGAATTACTTAATGAATTGGAATATTTATGGGATCAAATAAAAGAGATCATTCCAAGTCCATCGCCTCCAATGACACCTTTACCACAATTCTCAGGGAATATGGGTGCTGGAAGTCTTGGTGGTAGTCTTTATGGTGATTCGTTTCTCATGGATGATCGAAGTTCAATATTGGGGTATAATAGACCAGAAAATAATTATTTAAGTAGAGACGTTGCCATATTGAAAAGAGAAGTTGGTACAGCTTTAAAACGTATAAATGAAGAATTAAATCAAATCAATCAAAAAAAATCAGACGGGAAACGTGATTTCATTAATAGACAAAATAGTAATGATAGTGATAAAAATTCAAGTAATAGTATATGGCAAAATAAAATCATACGGAGAGTTGGTTCACTAGTATTAAAAGTCTTGGGGACTTTCCTAAAGAGAATTGTTATTGATTTATTAATCTTGGCTAGTATAATTAGAATCATTAAATTTAAGAATTCATTGGATATAAATCTATCAAATAATTTATCAAGTCAACCAATACCCGGTGCAAATGGTTTGGAAAATGGATATATCAATAAGTTTCTACTTTCGGTATTCAAATTGTTGAAGAAAGTTAATTTGATAAGTTTTAATAGGTTGTATATCGAGATTGATTAATTAGGCAAAAATCCATATCACAAACACCATTAATATATCCAAACAGTTTACAACCCCTGTACACGTATAAAAACTCTAGCCACGCTACACTCATATCAACTATAAAATCATACTATTATATCAAATCATGAAAACTAATACGTACAAAACACGTATACAGCTATAAGAAAAAAAAAATCCAAAATTTTATGAACCCAAATTATAATAAAACGAAATAAACTCTAACCAAAACACCAAATGATTTTTTTTTTAAGTTAATGTAACAACAAAACGTAAATTCGTAATAGAATGAAATTATTATTTCTGTATACTATTGTCAATAACTTTATTAACATCTGTAAAATCAATAACAACACCTTTATCAGAACATTTTGCCTTTGTTCTTAATTCTGAACATAATCCATCAATATCAATATCACTATATTTTGGATGTGCAGTGATTCTATCCCAAATTTCGGTACATTTCATTAATTTACCATCTCTTGAAGGTACAACTTCAGAATCATCATCAACACCTAAACCTAAATCATCATTTTGGCTATTAACATTTTCAATATATAATTGTGGTTTTTCTGAAGGTTGTCTTTCCACAGCTGGTGATTTTGATTGATTGAAAATTCCAAATGGATCATAAACTGATTCTTCTGTGGTTAAAGAATTTAATTGAGTATTTTCTCTTTCATCTTGTTGAAACAAATCATCAAATTGATTATCAGAGACAAAAGCCATCGATGGATCAAATGCCAAATTGTTGAATCCACTATTATCATAATTTGGATCGCTTAAGAATGATAATGGATCATCATTCATATTCAATGTATGTGTTTGCACTATATCATTATTTGTTGTTTGTGGTGTATTAACCTTGGATGAATTTGTTGATTTGGATTTTGGTTGTGGACATTCTTTTGTACCACATGCACTGTTTAAATCTTTACAAAATTCATTAATACCTTCATCAAATTGATCATTAAATTTAAACTCTTGATTTTGACCATTAGCTTTTTGATAATTTGCAGCTTGTTGATTTTTAACTCTATTGAATAATGGTAAATCACGTTGATCATCATTATTGTATAATTCAAAAGGGGATGATTCTGCAGATGAAGTTGTTGAACAATCCGATGCTAAAGCTGGTGGTTGTGAAGTCCCAGTGTTAGAATTATTATGATTTGAACTTTGTGCACTTTGACTTGATTTAGAGCTTATAACTGAATTTTTACGACTCCAAGGAAATTCAAATGAAAAAGGTTGTTGTGGTGGTTTAGTATTGAAATCATCTAATGGTGATGGATTCGAATTTGTTCTTAATGATGAAGCATCAGCACCATCACTGAAAATAGATGATTCAGTATTTGATTCATTTGACAATGAAGCATTATGGGCTCTATTGTATTCATTACCAGCAGTGGATGGAACTTTTGGTAAGTTCAAATCACTAATATCATTTGTACCACGATGTTTCGCAAGTTCAGCCATTAACATTTGTACTTGTAATCTCAAAAATTCACTTTCAGTATCAGCAGATTTCTTTGCATCTTCCAAAGATTCAATTTTGACTTCTAATTCTTTTAAACGTTGTTCTTTACGTTCTCTAAAAGCTCTTTGTGCAGCTCTATTTTGAGCGGTTCTCTTATTTTTAGGTTCTGTAGCTAATGGTTTACGACCTGGCTTGTTGATCTTCTTGTTGTTGTCCTCTTGTCTTTTAGCATCAGCCTCAAGACTACTGTCTCTTGTATCAGTGGAAAGCTCTCTCTTTGCGACTTCAGACATTGCTTATAAAATGGGGTGTTGAATTAAAATGTGGGATGTATGGGTATTAAAAAAAGTAATGATCCTTGTAAAGACGGTTTCCTATGGAGTATACTCTATTCTCTGCAATTTTTTGTGACAAGGCTATCTTTTCAAGTGTTTCAAGACCTCTTTTCTGATCTCTTTTATCGTTAAACAACTCTGTTCAAGAGGTACTTTGTTGGGTGCGTTTCTGCTATACCTTTGTTTTAGCGTGCCTTTACTACTAAAGCAAGTGACCAATGTATCCCTTTTCTTAGCTGTGGATGACCCCGTTCTCTGTTGTATCTAATAGCTCGTTTGTAACCAACAATATAGAGTATCAACAATGTTAATATTTGTTTGCCACCTTACAAGATTGTAGCAGTTGTAATAATTATTTTCACACGCTTCTCCAACCAAACGAGGTGATGACAAATTGATTTTGAGTTGCAGATTTCGCGGGAAATTCGCTGTAAAACGAGAAGTAACGGCCGGCGATATTTGTGCAGCTGCACTGAATTTCGCGAATTTACCCTGAAGGTTTAGTTTGAGGTTATTATAATTATACGCCTAACTGACCAAGATAAAGTAGGCTAAGGGGTTGGTATATTGGGATAGAAAGTGATGAGATGGATCCATTAATGGCTATTATTGTGTAATTTACTGGATTGAATATCTTGTTGTGCTTTCAATATAAAGAAACCGTTGGTTGGATTCAACGGTTGGGACTGGAAACTTCAACTGATACACACACAACATATGTCTTATTAATATATTATTACCCTATACACAGAATCTTATATCAATTTTATCAACTTGTTATAAGTTGCTTCATCAATTGCACTTATATTGTACAAATACAGATGTAGTTTACCAACCAATCTTTTTATATCATCAGCATCCATATTAGTAGCAACCAATTGTAAGATTGAACCAACATTAATTCTATTTGTACTTATGAAAGTTTCATAGTATAAATAAGCAAATGATCCCATTAACAATTGACAATCAATTCTATCAGTAATACCACCATGACCTGGAATTGTATGGCCGAAATCCTTAGCATTGAATGCTCTTTTCAATCCACTTGCAAAAAAACCACCAAATGGTGCAACCAATGAGGCAAATGAAGCCAAATTTAATGAATGGAAATAAATTGGTCTTATAGTTAATGTTGAAATTCCAATATTTTCTGCAATTATTGGTGGAATTCTAAAATTTTGTGCAATGAAAATTGGATTACGTTCACAAGATACATGTGATAATAAATTTTCACGTAAATCAGTAACTGGACAAATTAAAAAATCATAATTTGTTAATAATTTAGCAACAAGAATACCTGCAATAGCGGTAAAGATCCATGCACCAACAAAACCCTCCACTGTTTTCTTTGGAGAAATGGCAATTAATTGAGTCTTACCAAAAGTTATACCACACAAGTAGGCAAAGATATCATTTGTGATAACCAATAATACTGGTAATAAAAACCAAATCATACCGTTAAAAATGTTATTAATGATTAAATGAGCTTGAAACACAACTAATAATAAAACCATATGAGTGATACATAATTGTGAAAATTGAAATCTATAATGATCTTTTTGTAAAGTACAAACAAATGTAACAAATCCAATGACATAGAAGCAATAACTTAAAAATTTATGATGAGTTGCCAATGGAGTTAACACTTGATTTGTAAAGATCAAATGATTAAATGAATGTATAAATGATTCACCATCCAAATAATAAATTGTTGTGAATAAAAAATACCAATTTAATGATTTTGTTAATGGTAAATTTTTCTCTTGTGAAGATTTTGATGCCACAGCAATACATTCTTTGAAAACTAAAATTTGTACAAGGAAAACTAACAATACTGTCCATAGATGACCTAATGAAAGGATAACAACAAATGATAAAAACATAACAATAGTCCAAATTGCACGAACAATAAAATTTTGCTTCTTCTTTTCACGTTCATTTAATTCATTTAATTCATTTGTCGGTTGATGAGCTGATTTGGTAACATCTTCCTCCACTATGATTTTAGCGTCTGTTGTTGACTCTTGAGCCTTTGTACTTGATCTGGTATTTCTCTTTGACAATGTCATTTTGCCCCTATGTGTAATCTGTTTGGGAACTCCAGGAATATTGATAAAAGACCCAGCAATTGGTCTTCTGCCCTAGTTGGAAATTGTTATTATATGGCTAATTGTACCAAATTAACCTTTATTTAGCTGTTTTGTTGATGATTATACCAAATTTCTCATTCGATAGATCAAAATTTATTTGCATTGCTGACTTTTTTTAAAATTTGGTTTTTCAGGCCCTGAGAAAATCCGATGGAATTTGATTTTTAGCCTGCACATGTGAAAAGATCAACTACAAGGAAAAAAAAATTGTTTAACTTGACATATGATGATTATATAATTACACTGTGGTTAGTTTGTTCACCAATTGTCGGATGTTGTCGAGCTTTGCCTGTTCAATGGTGTTCTCTGCAATGGAATCGACCCACTGAAGCGTTTTCTCTCGTAGTGTCACTAATGTGTCCACTGTGTATTGGAAACTATTGGTCTCTTGAAGGAAATTCAGGGCAAATTTTTTGATCTGAACGTCTTGCGTGTGCTGCTTGAGTATACCCATCAATGTTTGGTCATCTTTGTTATGGTTCAAAGAGTGGATGATGGGGAATGAGAATTTCCCTTCGCTTATATCTTCACAAAATCCTTTGTTTAGTGTAAGATCTTCACCTTTTAAATTCAAATAATCATCTCTAATCTGGTATATTATCCCTAGATAGTTTGCTAGTGGGATCAAGGACTTGTAATTTTTAGAATCTGTGAAATGTTCCATAAGTCTAACAGCCAATCTAAACAACCCACCGGTCTTGTTCATAACCATATTTATATATTCCCTTTCATCAGGACAGATCAAGTTCTCTCTCCAGTATAGATCAAGACTTTGCCCTCTATGCAAGTTCAGCAACTCCTCGTTAAACACAGAGATTAATTGTGGATCTAAAGCCAACAATTTTTGTAATGCCTGGAAATACATATAATTTGATGAGTTTATAGTGTATGGGACTCCAAAAATTAAATGTGCCGTTGGATGGCCTCTTCTTAAATTGGACCCGTCTTCAACATCATCAATCAACAAAGAAGCAGTGTGTAAGATCTCAATTATCTCTGAAATCCGTTCAATTGTGCGTTGTGATATACCGTATATAGTGTTGAATAACTGGATCAGTTGCGTGCGAAGATGTTTCCCAGGCGTGGTTTTCAAGTAGTGGAAAGGTGCTGTGATGACTCGTTCTTGCGACTCTGACCATGTTGGTCTCTCGATGATCTCTTCTATGTATTGTTCCATTGGTGTCCTCGTGAAGAAAGATCTCAATGTTGTTCTACTATTAAACGATCACATATTTGTTTTTCAATGTGTCAACGCCATCGAAATATATCGGTATTTTCCACTACAAAATTTCTGAATATTCTTACAACGTTTCTTTACAAGATTTCTATATGAATTGACTAACCAGGTGGTAATTGAGAAACATCAACAACATCATCAGCATCAGGAGTGGAAACTTCATCACTTGAAACACCAGAAATTGGGGTTCTTGGTAAGGCCATCATACCGGATCTTGCAACTTCCAAAACACCAAATGGACGGATCAATGTCAAGAATGATGAGATTCTTGATGGTTTGGCACTTAGTTCTACAATACAGTTACGATCACTGATATCCACAATCTTACCACCAAATTGATCCACAATTTTTTGGATAGCTGAAAAATATTCATTCTTTAATCTTAGCACTTCACTAATAGATAGATTCTTTGGATGATATTTGGAACCACTAGCTTCTTTGTTGGACTCACCAGTCAAATCACCATGATGAGCCAATAAATCTTCAAAATATTCAGGTCCTAATAATGAAACTCTTGCTAACAATAATTCTCTCTTAATGATCTCGGCATTTGAATAATCCAATACAGCATAAACTGGTACAAGTCCTTCAATTTGTCTTCTAGCTTGTTCAATAACTGCATCTTTCTCTCTTAAACAAATTGTCATTCTTGAAAGATCTTTGACTTCCGTATTTGAAACAACTAATGAATCAATGTTAAACCCTCTTGCAGCTAAAGTACCAGAAACCAAAGCCAAAACACCAGGTTCATTCTGTACAAGACAGTTCAAAACATGTTGCTTAACAGGTGGTTTAACATCAGATGGAGATTCATACAATATAGAAGCAACAGCTGATTCTGCACTCCATTTTGGAGTTTCTAAAGTTGGTAATGGTGGTCTCTTCTTATTTCTCAACAGTTTATAGGCAAGTGCCGAGGTGGATGATGAGTTTTGTCTTACACCACCCAAGGCACGAGCACTTGAGCTCTTCAAAGAGCTTCTCAATAAAGTGGAGCTCATGATATTCCTGATTGAACTGAGTTTAATGCTCTCCAGAATTTAACGAAGACCAATTTTTAATTTTCATCGATAAGAATGATTCACTGGAAATAATGAAAAAATAAAAAGAGATTACGTAAACCTTGAGTCAGCGTCCCCGGAAGACCGGGTCAACTGATTTGTTAGGGGCACTTCCAATATAAAGATCTGACAGCTAAACGGTGTTTTTATTTACAATTCAGCATCCCAGAGCATATATATTTGTCGGTAGATCATGATTTTTTTATCTCAAAGACATAAAGCTCCAAAATATTAAATTTATCGGCTGGTAAAACCTATACTAAAGATATACTTAACTCTAGCTCTTTGATTCAAATGAACCTATGATAGTCGTGTTTTCTCATTCATATTTATCCCTGCTACATGATCTTATATTCATTTGCCTTTTCCTTCATCAGGCTGGCTTTACGCAGACAACACACACTAATTATTTGTGCTATTTACAAATATACTAATAATCCACATGGGTGGAATTTGATCTTTGGGGACGAATTACATATTCTTCATATAAGATTATTGCAAATATGGGGCGATGATTGCTTATGCTTTCCCTAATTTCAATTTCAATCACAATTCTTTGATAATAATTCAATCATCTCCAAGGAAGAAGTGAATAGAGGTATATCATATGTCTAAAAATGATTTAACCTTGGTTCTATCTAGGGTTCTTCATTGGGATTTTAAATGCAAAAAGTGATACCCCAGAAGAAATAGACAAGGGAAACCCAGAATCGGGATTGGATTAAGCTGCACTTTAATCACATTGTTGAAATTTAATTATTCATCGTGAAAGAATCGGAGGTGATATTAAGGGGAGTGTTGTACATTCTGGTATACTTTTGGACTCAGACTCTACTACATCTAGTCATCGCACTGATCATATACGTGAAGTATCTTGGAATTCTTCACACTATTTAGCAGAGTTGGTATTACTGAGCTTCATGATATCCATATTGTGTTTCATTATTGGATATTGGATTTGTTTCAATTAAAACACGGGATCAGTCACAAATATTGTGCAACACATTGTACCTCTGTATTGATATTTTCTGCTATGGTCTTCCGTTGGAAAATTGTCACTTCATATACTTTTCAACTGTGGCTGAACAGTGAACTCTCCAACTTCTCGTGTTGTTCATATTTGTAGTCTTACTAATTATACTGTCGGTCACAGACGGAATTATTGGAATTGATGGAGTTAAGACGCGTAAATGACAATTTCTCAAACAAATTGTGAGCTTTGAAGTGAAAAACAAAGCGAACTATTACTAATTACACTGAACAGGTATAACCAAGGGCCTTCAGAGAATATGGAATTCCGAAATTATACAGTATATGGAGATATCACTGTATAATTTTGAATGTTCATTGAAGGGTGTTTTTACAGTATTGATTATTGATTATAAAGCTGCTAATGTATTGGGAAGAACTGAATAGCATAAATAAATAACAAAGTTCGCTATATTATGTTGGTGCTAGTTTAATGACGTACCATGAAGAAAGAAAATGGAGGCTTTGAGAAACTGGATTATCAAAGGGCGTGAACTAGTCCCCCTGGAAAGGAGAAACAAGACGTTTGTTTACACACTTGTTATATTTGCAACCTCATTAGATAATTTGAACGTTTCAGGTTCTTTACTTTCAACTTTTTCCATTGCCAAAAGTTTTGATGCTTCATCAACAACTGTTTCATGGGTACTTTCATCATACGCATTAACACTTGGTGCTTTTATTATTATTGCTGGGAAATTAGCTGATATTTTAGGACCTCATAATGTGTTTTTATTCTCACTTGCTGTTCAAAGTATACTAGCTTTAATCACTGCTGTTATTGTTGATCAAATTATTCCATTGATTGTCTTTAGAGCTATCCAGGGGATATTTGCCGCTGGTTTGATCCCAGCAGCTTTTGCCATCACGGGGAACTATTTTGAAGGTGAAGCTCTTTCTTTTGCCATTACTGCCCTTTTTTCCTCAATGACTACTATTTTCGCTGTTGGATGTGTCCTTGGTGGTGCTTTTAGTGAAACAAATGTTGGATATAGAGGGTTTTTCTATTTCATATTTGCAGCAGGTACTCTTTTATCAATTCTTTTGTATTTTTTAATTATACCAATTGAGAAAACTGAAGGACATAAAAATTTAAAACTTGCAAATTTAGATTTTGGTGGATCAGCTGTATTGGTTGCTGGTATTTTACTGGTCATTTTAGGTTTTACAGAAGGTGGTGAGTCATGGCATAAACCAGCGGCATACGTTCCATTAATTGTGGGTGTTCTTGTTGTAATTGGAGTATTTGTTTTCGAAATGGTTTATATTCAAAATTTCAAAGATCGTGTTGATTCACAGTTGCAACAGGTGGGAAAAGAACAAGGTTCACAAACAGATTTGAAGGAAACAATACATTCAGAGATTTCTGTCACACAGGAGGTTATTGAACCAAAGGGTGCCCATGACTGGAGGTATAAAATTCAATTATTGTTTCCAAGAGAAGTTATTACAATCAGAAATTTCAACCAATATCTATTGGTGACCTTTTTATTCTATGTTGACTTTCTTGCTGTCATAACTACATTAATCCAATACCATTTATATGTCACATTAGACTCACCAATTTTAACTTCGGTTAAAGTCGTGCCTTTGGGACTTGGTCTTGGTTTTGGTGCTCTTGTCTATCGTGAACGTATAGCTCAAAGGGTGGGTACCAAGCTCCTAATTTGTTCAGCACCGATAATTACACTTGCTATGAATATCTGGGTATCAAGAATTGACTTTAGAGTTGAAAATAGTTATTGGAAATATGAATGCTTTGCCATGTTTTTTATTGGCTATGGTATCAATTTGTATTTCCAAGTTTATTGGAATGACGTTATCGTGACTACCCCAAGGCATTTACAAGGTAGTGTTGGTGGGATATTACAAACTGCCGGACAAATTGGTATATGTTTTGGTAATACCATCATTGCTTCAATGGATGGGAACCTAACATATGATACAAGTTTCGAAGCAAGAGTCGCTATACATGATAAGATTAGAAAGAATTTCTATCTATGTTTTGGAGCAGCTGGTGTATCATTTTTGCTTTTGTTAACAGTCAAAAAGAAACCAACGCCTTCAAAGCCTGTTGATGATGAAGAATCTGTATCAAACGATCAAGACAAATAGGTCATACATATATGTTGGTTTCAGTTGAAGTGATCATGGTCTCCTCAGATTTGTAGTAAAGCAACAAGACATCAAAAGCTTCATATTTAGTTCTCTTTGCTTCCCGCAAACAACGGCTCAAACAGGCGTTTATGGAGATAAGATGTTACAAAGAGAAAAAGAATTCAGAAACACAAACAAAAGTTTATATACGGAATTCCGAATTGATGCAAAAGCTCGGATTATGTAAGCATATATGTATGGCATTGAATTAACGGAAGCATCATCTGTTTTAAGAAATGGTGATCTTTTTACAATATGCTTCAAATGTATAAATAAGTGAAGAATTTGCCACTATGTTGAATTTCAAACTGGTTAACCATTTGGAAAGGTATGAACACGGTGAAAAACTTGATTGTTAAAGGTCGTGAAATTGTCCCATTGGGAAAGAGAAATAAGGCTTTTGTATACTTACTCGTGGTATTTGGAACCTCTTTGGATAATTTAAATGTCGCTGGATCTTTAACTTCGACATTTTCTATTGCTGAAAGTTTTGATGCCTCTTCAACAACTGTTTCATGGGTGCTTTCATCATACGCATTAACACTTGGTGCTTTTATTATTATCAGTGGCAAATTAGCTGATATATTGGGTGCTCATAATGTATTCTTATGGTCACTTATCGGTCAAAGTGTATTTGCATTAATCACTGCAGTTATTGTGGATCAAATTATTCCATTAATCGTTTTCAGGGCTCTACATGGAATCTTCGCTGCTGGTTTAATTCCATCAGCTTTTGCCATCACGGGGAATTATTTTGAAGGTGATGCCCTCGCTCTTGCATTGACTGGGCTCATTGCATCAATAACTGCTGTTTTCGGTATTGGTTGTGTCTTGGGTGGGGCTTTCAGTGCAACAGAGCTTGGTTATAAAGGGTTCTTTTATTTTGTTTTCGCTGTTGGTACTTTTCTATCGATTCTTTTATATTTTTTGATTATTCCAATTGAAGAAACTGAAGGTCACAAAAATTTGAAATTGGCTGATTTAGATTTTGGTGGATCTTTTGTATTAGTTGCTGGTATCTTGCTTGTCATTTTGGGATTAACAGAAGGTGGCGAATCATGGCACAAACCTGCCGCTTATGTTCCATTAGTTATCGGTGTGCTTACTGTTATTGCAGTAATTGCCTTTGAAATGATTTACATTCAGAACTTTAAAGACAAGGTTGATGCAGAAATTGGGAAAGCTGAATTGGAAAAAAATTGCAACACAGATACTCTTGTGTCTCAAGAGACTACTGAACCATCTGGGGTACATGACTGGAGATATAAGATTCAATTATTATTCCCAAGAGAAGTTGTCACAATTAGAAATTTTAATCAATATCTACTTTCTACTTTTTTATATTACATAAACTTTCTTGCTGTTATGACTACTTTGATTCAATATTATCTTTATGTGACATTGGATTCACCAATTTTAACATCGGTTAAAGTTATGCCTTTAGGAATTGGTCTAGCTTTTGGTGCCACTGTTTATCGTGAACGTATAGCTCAAAAAGTTGGAACAAAATTAATTATATGCTCTGCCCCAGTGATCACACTTACGATGGATGTCTGGTTATCTAGAATGGATTTTAGAATCGAGAATAGCTATTGGAAATATGAATGTTTTGCCCTTTTTTTCGTTGGATATGGTACTAATCTATATTTCCAAGTCTATTGGAACGAAGTTGTGTCTGGAACTCCAAAGCATTTACAAGGTAGTGTTGGTGGTATTTTACAAACTGCTGGACAAATTGGGATATGCCTTGGTAACACTATAATTGCCTCTATGGATGGAGATTTAACATATGATACAAGTTATGAGGCAAGATTGGCTAAGCATGACAAGTTTAAGAAGAATTTTTATCTATGCTTTGGGGCAACTGGTGCATTGGTTCTAGTATTATTGACCACCAAGAAGAAACCGGTATCTTCAGAAGTTGTTGATGATGAGGTATCTGAAGTAAAGAGAGAGGAGTGATGTCTCATGTGTATTTCAATGATTAAATATTCTTGCAAAATTCAGTAGATGAATTACTTTATAGCGAAATCATACTACACTCACGATAAATCCACAATATTGAATAACAATAAACTATTCATTTCACGATTTATTCAGAAATATGAATACATTTGATCTTAATGGACACTGCATCAGTAGCTGGATTCTCTGGTGATTTACCCTCTGGTAAAAGGCCAACTTGATATTCATCTGAATCTTTGTTGGCATTCTTGACCAAATAGAAATTATCATTCCCATTACCTTTCAAGTAACCACCTTTTTGAACAGTTGAAGTCCATTTAACATCACCACTGCTCTTATATGGAGAGAATTTCATTCCTGGGAATCCAGAATCATCAATACCTAGGTATTTTTTCAATGGATTTCCTTCAAAGTCAGTTTGATTGAAATAGATTACACCATTATCTGATTCAAATTCGAAACTAGAGCTTTCACCTAAAAACAAATAGTTATCACCAGATCCTTTAACAACAGCAGTTATGGCTCTATTATCAAACTCTTTAATATCTGATTCCGTTTTGAGCTCAATTTTGGGGAAAGCACTAGTTAAAGTTACAAAGATTGCAATGGCTTTCAAAAATGTAGATAATTGCATTTTCTCAAGATATCTAATTGACTGATAATGTATTTATTGATCAAAGATATAGAAATCAGAGAAACAAGTACCAATTTATATACCAATTTAAATCACATTCATCCGATTAGTGTTGATTTATATAATCGGTATATATTGGACTCATCTGAGACAACAGTTACGTATGACAAGATATTCTTTGGTATTACTTCCAGGGTTCAAACATGGGAAAGATCAACACTGCACGTTCTATTTCATTTTCTAGAACATCTTTCTGGAAATTTAAACTCAAGATCTATATTTATCATTGACACATTTCAGACACATACGTTGGTGCGATTAATAATTGACAAAGGGACCATGGTTTTCAATCTGATTATGGTGCAATGTTATGCTGATCCTTGTGGTCTGTAAGACTTTGTTTAGTTGTTACTTCAATAACGCTATTCAAAGAACTTGAATAATCAGATTCTACGGCGAAAATATTACTATTCAATTGGCATATAATAAATCAATGTGTCATATAGAAAAGATATTTAAGAGGAAGAAAGTTCAAACTGCAATTGTAGCTTTCAATTTAACTTCATGAACGTCTGAGTCCTTCTTCCCATCCACAGCTAGTGTTCTAAATTGGTATAACCCAACATGATAATACTTTTCAGAATTTCTGTATGGATCATTAATGTTTTTCTTCAAAGTGAAAATCTCTGTGTTATTACCAGTCAAATAACCATCATCATTAATTTCCCAAGTGGTGAAATTATCAGGCTTCGTGGTTAATTGTAAAACTGGGAATGATTTGAAAGTATCAACAACATCAAAGAATTGTTTGAATGAGTTATCGTCAGATGATCTTGATATAACCCCAGTTTCTCGATCATAATCCAAATTAGTTGGTTTTTCATCGACATAGAAGAAACTTAACCCTGCACCTTCATGAACAGTGTTTAAACCTTTACCATTCAAGTCATCATTTTCAGATTCAACTTTGAATGAGATTTTACTTTGAACGCCTGGGATAGCTGCTGCATTGATAAGAGAGATAATTGAAGCTGCTGAAATGATATTAGAGAATTGCATATTGTGATACTGATGTTTAAATGAATTAGTTTCTGAGCTTTTGAGGTCTCAAGCTTCCCTTTATATACCGTTTCCCATACACATGTCTTGATGTTTCTATAAAAGCACAAACATATGACTTTTGTAGATCTTCTGGAGTCTAATGATCATAATTGCATCATTTGAAAGTTTAAACATTCTCATCCGATTACCTCAGATCTTGAATATATGGTAAATCTCTATTAAATTGTTTGTTCTTTGCATGTTCTAAATTTATACAAAAACTGGGGTTATGATAAGAGCCACATACAGCAATAACAAAGATCAACAATTTACAATTTTAATAGACAATTATAGAAATTATCAGCCTACAAGTATCAAATTATTTATGACCATTCATGCATTAAAAACTGAGAAGATAAATTGAATTTGTAAAAGAAAAGATTTTTTTTGTATGTATAAGAATAACCTTGAACCAATAAAATAAAGATGAATAAAATAACCAAAGAATGAATAACCAACAAGATATAAAAATAAACAAAAGTAAAAAAAAAAGCTAAGGTGACATTAAATATGATATGATGATGATGTGAATGACATTGAAGGAAAAACTATTTCACTTATTCAGCACTATAATAACTTCCAAATACGTTCCAATGAAATTTAGCCAATAATGAAATTCTTGAAGCAATTGATCCAATATCATCTTCTTCATTAACATTTGTAGGAGTTTGTACAGTTGAGGTTGTAGTGGTTGATGAAATATTTGAGGTATTAGTTAATGAATTACCAGCAACAGGCATGATTTTCCCAATATCATTTAAATTATTTGTATTAACATTTGATTGTTCCAATGTACATTTCTCTTTAATCATATTGAAAACACGTTGTTCCATTAAATGATAAACTTGTGATGAAGGTTGAGTTTGTTTAATTAACCAACTAAATGCAAATTCCACAGTTTTTTCATTTGGAATTGTCATTGAAGGATTTGCACGTCTTGAAATTTGTAATGCAATTGCACCAATATTTCTTGTCCATTTAACATTCCCATTTTCATCAGTAATTAAAGCTAAAACTTCTTTTTTCAAAGATTCAGTAGATTCTAATGTAATAACTGATTTATTTTGTGATTGATGAGCCAATTGTTTGAAAAGTGCAATACATAGTTGTAAACATACAACTTGACGAACATTTGCCCTCAAGACAATTAATCTTGCATGATCAAAAGCTAATGATGATGGGAATTCTGAAACCATTTTTGAACATGATAATAATGATAATATAGCCTGAGTTGTCATTAATGTTGATGATAATGCAGTTGATGATGTTGAACTTGTAAGTTCTTCGAAATTTTTAAACCATTTGATTGAATCTGAAATGTCTAATTTACAACGAGCAATCATTTGTAAGAAATAATCTCTTTCAAATTCCACAGCGGTATCAACCAATACAGGTCTAAGAATTCTAATTTGATGATTAGCAACATCTAATTTCATAGCTTCTAAAATTGTGAAAATCATTCTTAAACCTTCAACTAATTTCTCCACAGATTTTTGTTCATCAGCTTCAACAAATTTCATCAACATTTCATCAACCCAAGAATCTCTCATTGGAGCACAATGTGATTTAAAAATTGATGATAACCATTTAGCTAGTTCAACTAGATCTAATGAATTTCTTGATAATTGTTGCATAATCAGTCCAATATCCAAAACATCAATCACTGTTTGTTTATCTTTTGAAGGTAATAAAGAAATTAAAATATCTCTTAAAGTTTGAAATAAATTTGGTAATCTTGAATTATTATAATTATTTTTCAAATTCAAATCTAATGATTTTTGCTTTTGATAATATTGTTCAATTTCATTTTGAACACCAGACCAATATTTATCATATGTAACTTTTTTACGACGACCACGTTCACCATCAAGGTTTGGTCTAAATTGTAATTGTGGATCAAATAAGATATCATGTCTTAATTGAGGATTTTTCAAGATTTCAGCCAAATCAATTTCACGTAATGATTGAATATTCACAGGTGGTAATGGTGGTGGTGGTGATGATGTTGATGCATTATTTGTTGATGTATGTAAATTTTTGAAAATTGATGAAGTTGATGGTTCTTTTAATTTTGTACTTTGGAAAAGATCTAAATTCTTATTTGAAAATAAAATGTTTGGCAATGATCTTGATCTAAATTTACGAATTTTAGATGATGATAATGATTTATGATATTTTCTTTTACCTTGTGATGATTTTTTTTGTTGTTGTAATGTGGATAATAATTGTTGGGAATGTTGTTCTTTATCGTCAACTAATGGAGTTATTGATTGTTGTGCTTGTTCCTTAATTTCATCAACGTTTTCAGTTTGCACAGATTTCACATCATCATGTACTTGTTCCACAGTTTGACTAATAACTTGAGTTGGTTCTAAATCTTGCATCATTTGATCTTCTTGGGTATGAGACTTGACACTAACGTCATCCATCGAGTTACAAGCAGTTGGGGTTGATACCAAAGGTTGATTTGTTGTTTCAAAAGAAAGTGGTGGGATATCTAATTTGCCATCCATGTTGTGTTGTTGATGATGGTGGTGATGTAAGGAATGATGGTGGTGATGATGGATTTGATGATGATGAGTGGATGAAGATGCAGATGCTGGTGTCACGGGTGTTTGACTATGGTTTAAAGATATGGTGGAGTCCAATCTTGCTCTTTTGGTATGTGTTGAATCTTGATTTGTGCTTGACGGTGTTGGGATAAAGACATTTCTAAAGGTGTTTTCCTCGGAAAATACTTGATCGTTATTCTCCTGGTTGTTGTTGATTTGAGAGTTCATATTGTGATGGGTGGTTATCTCTCTATGTATATATTAATGCCCTAATGTGCTTTTATAGTGATAAATTTGACCTTGTTTTGCGATAATTCCAATATTTTCCTTTCGGGATACCTAAGGAATATAAGGAGTGGAATGACTCTATAAAATATTCAGAAAAAAACCGGTGATGTTGAATGAGGTTTGTGGCTTGATGTGCTCTGAGTATTTGGAATGTGTGCTGTTTTGCCTTGTGATGATTAGTTATTATTATAAGAAGTTGAAAGTGAGTTGTAGAAAGTAGAAAAGGTTTCAGCACTAAACTTGTTGTCCACTCGTTTCAATTCCAAAATTTCAACACTTTTTTTATTTTTTTTGGTGCTCAAAAGAAAAGCAGCAGAAAAAGAAAAAAAGCTGGGAAAACCGCCTTTTTGCTTCCCAATCGGGAAGGATGCCGCTTTGGGAGCGGTTATAGCCCTGGCCGTGAGAGCTAGTTTAAAGGTTGTTTAGAGTGTTTTACAAGGGGGAAGATCAGATTATGGAGTATGTTTATAGTAGTGTAGGTATAGGAGGAATGAATACTTGAAATTGATTGGTTGATTAGTGTTGTTTTGGTGGTGTTAATGCTGATATTCTGCCCTCCCTGATAGGTTAAATGAGATGCATCCAATCGCAACCAATATAACAAACTCTAAACACCATAGACCTGGTTAGCCATAATAGGCTTAGCAAAGTGGCAAATGATTATAAAAGTTAAATCCTTTGGGACCATTAAAACCTATGGGGAACCAACGGATTCACAGCACTAGCTGTAACTCCTTATTTTGTGCTACCATTACTCTAGATGCGGATTCATTTACGACATACACCACTAAAAACATGATCGCGGAGTTTTAGGTTTATAGTGTCACCACCATAGCCTATCACCATTTTTTTAACCACTCACCCATGGTCTATTACTTGAGTATAGTATAACATCACCACTAGTAATAAATGATTCATCATACTTTAGGTTCTAGCTCTAAAGTTTAATAATGCCGAGGTGCCGGAATGTGAAAGATCGGCCTGTGAACTTTAACAACGTTAGCAAATTTATGTCGTAAGTATATATGAATCATATGATCACTTAAAGTAAGCTTTAGCTATAATTATCTGCTTGGTTATTTCGATACATTTCAAGAACTCTGTTTAATGGTTCAGCGGACTCTTCCCAATCTGGAACTGCTCCTACTGCCGTCGGGGTTTCTTTTGTTTTGATATGGTCAGATAATTATTCAAAAGAAGTAGTATTTCCAAATAAATGATATCATGTGGGTGAAAGAAGTGAGTTTATTACGTAGGTAGTATGGAAACATGAATGTTATGATAATTGTTGTTGGTTTAGTATCGATCTCAGCTGGATCTTATTAGTTATGGGGATATGGATATTGTCTACATCATACCCTGGGCCCAGTGTCGCTTTGGACTTGTAAAAAACGGATACTCTAGTGGAAAATAAGTTCTACGATATATATGTAATACTTCTCTAGTCTTTAAAGTATTTCCCTTCATACAAAGTTTATCCGTTAAGCTAATGTACTCGTATAATTCTACTGTCAGAATTCATGTGCTTAGTCATCTCACCCACTAAAATTCTGTCAAAATTTATAGGTAATAAATGGATGTAAAGGAGATATCGCTAATAAGCGGAGTTGTGCTGGGCATAACAAATTTTACTTGAATGTCTATAAATTTATGATATTATGGTATTTAAATGAACTGATGATATATTTAAAGCCACTCATACCTTAGTTCTTTAAAAATATTGTATAAATCTGATGAAATCAACTGACCGCAAATTTATCCGAAATTGAGTACATCTTTTGCAATTTTGAAGTTAATTAAAAATTTATAAGCTTGTAATCCAATAAAAAATTATACAAAATTTTTGAAAATTTTCTGCATGGCCTTTGAATAAAACAAATGTATAAAAGAAAAATAATACAGATGACATACTTAGTTTTATCCCCAAAATAGAGCTTATAACAAGTTTTCAAAATTGAATTATATTATCATCCTAATTAAAGCCGAATATTCGTTGTGGGCCGCATGTACCGCGAATTCATGGATCTTAACTAGCTGTACTTTATTAAACTCATAGGTGATATAATATCGGGAATTTCTGTCTTCTTAGTTACATGAGTTTCGTTTAATTAAATTGTACTTCTCAAGTAGCCACTATTCACTAGTGGGTTTCAGTTTTTTCATGGTTTATGGCGTAAAAATCTAGACTTACAAACCCCGCGAGATATACAATAAAAATCAAAATACTGATCCATGAATAACTCAAAGTTCAAGTGAAAGGACACGATATGATATTCAAGAGATTATTCCATCAGACAAGAATCTCCAAACATATATATTTTGGTAATCCTTCGTTGAATAGACATTCATTTCTTAGAGGAGATTCAACATTTATTGCTAATGCTGCAACTTCTCCCTATGCTAAATACATTTTTTTCCAAAATTTAGAACCATTAGTAGATCCTTTGGATAAAAAATTGATTACAAGTGGGTATACTGAATTGGGATCAAAGTTTTCTAAAGAGATTGATTCATGGTTAGATTTTAATAGAGAACAAATCGGTGGAACATCTTTGATTATTCATTTTCTTGGTCTTTCACAAGTTAATTATTCACCATTCAAGTATCAGCAATATTCAGGGACACCATATTTTGCTGTTGAAATTGGTAATGCACAAGAAATTCAATCAGTTTTATGGAAAAGATATCCAGAGGGAAAATATTTGGTAACTAGGGAGGATGTTAATAGGGTTTTAGATAATCATGATGCTTCAATTTTTGCACAGGGGAAGATGTATTTGGATTGGATTATTACTACAAAGTTTTGTAGAGGTTGTGGATCACCAGTTGTTGCTATTAATGCTGGTTCAGAGTTGAAATGTACTTCAAAGGTAGAGTGCCCTGTGAAGAGTGCACCAGTTTCTAATGCCAGTTTCCCAAGGATAGATCCTGTTTTGATTACATGTGTTGTTAATCAATTAAATCAAGTTTTGTTAACAAGATTAGCCAAATTCCCCAAGGGGATGTATTCATGTATCGCTGGATTTATAGAGCCTGGTGAGACTGTGGAGAATGCAGTTAAGAGAGAAGTATGGGAAGAAGCTGGATTACAACCTACAAAAGTGGAGATTGTTCAATCTCAACCATGGCCATTTCCTGCTAATTTAATGATTGGGAGTATAGCTTATGTGGATACTGGAGAAATAGATCTTATGCATGATAAAGAATTACAAGATGCTTTATGGGTTGATCGAGATGTTATTAGAGATATTGTTTACCAAGGAAAAGAAAATGATGAATTAACATTGATGGGTCCTGAATTGGAATTTGGAGTGGCTAATGATAAGACATTAGCTACAAATTTATATAAACACGCTGTGGATAATGTATTATTTCTTTAGTTTAATTTTATACGAATAGCTTTAACTTGGGTATAATTATCTAAAGCTTCCACCCCCATTTCTCTACCAAATCCACTTTGTTTATAACCACCAAATGGAACGTTATAATCAAAATCGTTATAAGTATTTATCCAAACTGTACCACTTTTCAATTTTTTAGCAACTTTTAAAGCGTTATTAACATTTTCTGTTTGGATACCTGCACCTAATCCATATTCTGAATCATTAGCCATCTCAACCACTTGATCAATTGTTGAGAATTTAGAGATTGTCACCACGGGACCAAAAATTTCTTCACGAGATAAAGTATCCTGTGGATCCACATCATAGAAAACTGTTGGTTGAATGAAATAACCCTTTTCACCAATACGTTCACCACCTGTTAACAATTTAGCAGTTTGTGATTTTTTACCAATTTCAATATAACTCAAGATGGTTTCAAATTGTTTTTTATTGGTGATGGCACCTTGGTAATTAAATCTGTTGAAAGGGTCACCAACTTTAATTTCTGTCTCGATATGGTGTTTAAATTTGGCTAATAACTCATCATAAATAGTATCCTGGACATAGATTCTTGAACCACTTGAGCAAATTTGTCCAGCGTTTTTGAAAATACCATTAACCAAATTTGTCAATGTTTTTTCCATATTACAATCATCAAATACGATATTTGGAGATTTACCACCAAGTTCCAATGTAACTTTCTTTAAATTACTCTGTGCACTCTTCACCATAACATCTTTTCCGATACCTGTTGACCCAGTGAATGCAATTTTTCTAATCTTTGGATGTGTGAGCATGGCTTCACCACATGTACGACCTGAGCCTGGTAAGATATTGACAACACCCTCGGGGAATCCAGCCTGAGCGACCAAGTTGGCAAAATATAGAGCATTTAACGGAGTATCACTTGCTGGTTTTAAAACAACAGTGTTCCCAGTGGCTAAAGCAGGTGCAATTTTCCAACTTAGCATCAACAATGGGAAGTTCCATGGGATAATCTGACCACAGACACCCAATGGGTCTCTCATGGTGAAGTTGACATAACCTTCTTTCACGATGGATCTACCATCTAATTTATCACAATACCCAGCTGTGGAACGGAAGTAGTCAATGGCCAGTCCAACATCACCAGATGCTAATGCCAACGTTTTACCATTATCCATAGACTCTATAGCACTCATTGTGTCCTTGTTCTGCTCCATGAGGTCTGCTAACTTGTGAAGTAATTTGGCACGATAAAGAGGGTCAGAGACAGACCAATGCTGGAAGGCCCTGTCAGCACACTGGACAGCATAGTCCACGTCAGACTCGAGGGCACTTGACACACTGGTGACTGTTTCCTGAGTCGAAGGGTTCTCGACGTTGATTCTGGACTGCTCTGTATCATAGAACTTGTTGTTGATGAAGAGCCCTGTTGGCTGCGAGTACTTGATTCCGTTTGGTGTCTTAAGACTCACTGCACTGGCAGCTGCTCGAGCGAAAGTACTTGCGTATCTCACACGGGAAAACATTGTTGATGTTGTAGCTAGTTGAGCTTGAATTGGTTTAAATGGAATATTTCTTGAATTTATATTTCATGTATGAATCACCGAAGAACACCTCTCCGAGGGTGTCAATTGATGTGCGAGTGAAGGGCTGTAAATGACCGTTGTGATTGTTGTTGTTGAGGTTATGTGAATGTGGGTGGGCTACTATGGGAATTGTGGGGGTCTCTATGGTGTAATTTGGAGTATTATAGAGGGTTATATGGTATTATCACTTGTATACCAACGTTGCAATCACCGACAACGAGAATACAGAGTCAAGAAACGAGAGATGTAAAGAGATCGAGAGATCAAGAGATCGAGAGATCAAGAGATCCAATCAAACTATGTAAATATCATCAGAATATCCAAAGATCATAGAGAACTGGAATGTATACAAATTGTCTATTTTAACTAAACTATAATCATCGCAGGGCTGAACATTAATAACTACGCTGACAATCATCAGCTCATCATTAGCTAAGAACAATGACTCAATAAACACCAATCTAGAACACTCTAGAACATCACAGTAACAATAACTAACAATAACTAATCATCCAACTAGTAACAGACTAACAGCCATTATAAATAACAATTTATAATACCCATTATTAAATCTCAGCTCATCGCTTTTCAGCAATGACTAAAAATTATTAAAAAAAATGAGATCCCAATTCCACGGGGAAATTAACGCGAGATAACATAGTTAAGCAATAACCAATAATTCCCACTAACACAGGCATTGCATAATTCATTACAAACAACGGAGATGATGAGTATAAATTAAACAGAATATCCACAATCTTGTTCAAAATCTTGTTAAAATTCCAACAATAACTACAATTAGTTTCAATGTCTGATAAAATGGTCGCTCCAAGAACAATTCTCAAATACTTTTTAGCTGCTGCACAGGAAGAAGGTGTTGGTGCTAAAGTTAGAAGATCAATAGGTACTTATCAATTAAGAAATTTTACTCCATTTTTAATGTTGGATCATTTTAACGTTTCACCACCAGCTGGATTCCCAGATCATCCTCATCATGGTCAAGAAACTATAACTTATATGCTTTCAGGGAAATTTGCCCATGAAGATTTCACAGGTTCAAGAGGAATTTTAAATACTGGTGATTTACAATTTATGACTGCTGGTAAAGGTATTGTTCATAGTGAAATCCCAGTGGGTAATGATGATGGTAAACCTGTTACAGGTATGCAATTATGGGTTGATTTACCTGAAAAGTTGAAAAATTGTGATCCTCGTTATAGAGATTTAAAATCTTCAGAAATCCCAATTATTAAACCAAATGATAAAGTTACAGTTAAAGTTATTAGTGGTGAAAGTTATGGTACTGAATCTTTAAAAGAATTAGCTTATACCCCGGTACATTATTATGATTATCAAGTTGCTCCAGGTGGTGATTTTACACAGGCATTCCCAAAGGATTTTAACGTTTTCTTATATGTTCTCCAAGGTGAATTAGAAATCGATGGTAAATCTATTAAACAATATAATGCTGCCTTTTTCAATACTGATGGTGATGCAGTAATTGGATCTGTACCATCAAATGCATCAGAATCAACACATTTTGTACTTATCGGTGGTCAAAAATTAGATCAACCAATTGTTCAACATGGTCCATTTGTGGAAACTAGTCGTGAAAAAATTTATGAAGCATTTATGAATTATCAAGCTGGTACAAATGGGTTTGAAAATGCTCCATTCTTTGAAAGTTCTATTTCTCATGGTGTTGATGAAAAAGATTTGATTAATGGTCAGTTGAAACCTTTACAAAAGGGTGCTATAAGAGATGAGTTATAAGTATAGTTTATTTATTGATTTTGTGTATAGAGTATTTATAATATTTATATTAATTAAGATTAAATAAATTGTAGAATGAGTTTTGCCGAGTATGCCCGAGATTGAAAAAAAATTAAGATCAAGAAATTTACATGTAGCTACCATAAACTCATAAAGAACTATACAGCAAATCACCACACACACCCCATGTCACGAGTAACGAGATCAAAGACAAAAGCTTTAGAGCCACCAAAACAGACACAGGAAACACCTCAAGAAACAAGTCCACCAATGATGAAAAAACCTAAATTACAACCCACAGAGACAACTAAAACATCTATAATACCACAACGTCGAAGGGCAAAACCTTCTGCTTCAACACAAATGATGCAAATAAGAACCAAGAGAATACTCAGTACGTTGAAACCAAGGTATAATCCTCCAAGAAGACCACTAGAACCACAAAATGATTTAATAAAGATTGATGGTATAAATAACTCAATTTCAACAGTTTTAAGAAATCAACCTGAATTATCAAATCAAATTGAATTATTAAACAAATACAAAATGTTTAAACATTTACAAATTGATACCAAGACTATAAACATTTTACAAAATTCTACACTTGGTGAATTTAATCAACATGATAAAGAACTTTATAAATTATATCAAATTGATAACACTGAAGAGCAAATTTCAAAATTTTACGATATTTACGATATAAAAAGATAACTATAATTAGCATATTTAATAAACACAAGCATTATTTATTCAACATGTTGATGATTTCTTCTAATCCATTGCCAACTCCAAGGTGGTGATAATGGATCACCACCAAATAATTTACTTATAACTTCATCACTGAAGAAAACTAAATGACCAATTATAAATGGTGGTAATTCTTTCCATGGATCCCATTCTGAACCCTTTTGTACAATACCCAAAAATAATAACAATAATGAAAGATATCCTGCTTTAATCTCAATAAGTCCCATTAAAACCATCTCCACTTGTGAATTTTTCCTACTCCATATATAATTTAACACTTCATTTAATTGAATCCCTAAAAACCATAAATTTTGACAAATTGTAGAGTATAAAATCAATGGTACACCACAAACAACTAAAAACCATAAATAATCTCTGGTCCTCGGGAATGATTCTTCCAATTGTCTGGTGTATTGTATCGTTAGATATATAGAAATGATTAGATTAATATCAAATGATCCAAAATAAAAGAAACTGGTTATTAATCTCCATGGTTCAGTTTTAATCTTTTCAGGTATAAATACCACTCTTTCCAGGTCAAACACCTTGGTGTCCACTAAAACAGAGGTCGCTAGCGCAGAGAGTGTCCATATCCTCGTCACCAGTGGCAGCTCACGCATCAGATTCAGCGGTATTCTCTCCATGGTATATTCAATATTAATATCTATATTTCTATTCTTGGTGCGCTGTAATGTTTTGTCATGTTTTGATTTCCATAAAAAAAGTCGCGATGATCTAAACAAGCAAAAACAATAGCAAAAACATTCCAACAAGATCATCGTTGAATAAAGATATAAAACCCAACTGAAATGTCACTGGATAACGACTCCCAAGAGTCTTCTCCTATAACACCGGCCACCACGATTGCTCCACCTCGTACACCTCCAAACAACCAGATGTCATATCAGGATAACATTGATGAAGATGAATCACCATTATTAAAGTCATTACAACTATCACCTACAGAGGAAATGATGCTACGAGACATCGCTTCAAGACCACAGACACCAAGAACCCCTAGTGTTGCCATTCCAGCATATAAATTCCCCTCCTTAAGACAACATTTCGGTTCACAAACATCAATACCTACAACAAGTTCATCACCATGTGCAGAATTCCTAAGTCGAGAAGATTCCATAAAATTAAATTCTATACCTAAAAGTGAACTTTCAAGGGATAAGACAATAAGATATTCTATACATCTAGGTCCAGAAGATTGGGAAAGTTATAATCCACAAAGAAAGCATAATTGGTTTAAAAATCATGGGAAATCATATAGTGGGTTTCAACAACCAGAGATGAAATTTTTCAGAAATCACAAGAAAAGTAGAAGTGAATATTAACAGCTGGACTGTGATGAAAAAAAATTGTATATTAGAATTAAATGCATGATAATTATAATTTCCTACATGTGTAACTAGTCTATAATCTTATTTATTTAAATATTAAAGGTACGTATACCATAACGAACTAAATTTAATTTTACCTAACAATTGTTTCTTATTCTTCATTAACATTATGTACAATTTCATGTGATGCCTTAATCTGATTTTCCACATCAATATGTCTTTTACGTTTTTTGGCCAAGATCTTAGAAGCCTTAATGTTAAATCCACCAGTTAATAATTGTTGAGTTTCTTCTAATTCTAATCCACTTAATTCTGGATAACAGAAAAATACAAACATCCATGAAACTGCACATAAAGCTGCAAATAATGCAAATGTCCCCGGTGGTGTTATATTTTCCAACATTGTTAAAAAAGTTGCTGAAATAACCAATGAACCTGCCCAATTAACTGCAGTGGAAAATGATGTACCAACACCTCTAACTTGTTGTGGGAATAATTCAGATTGTTGCCATGGAACATTACCAGTCCCAATTGCATATGTAGCAACATATAAAATCATTCCTAAAATCACCAAAATCCCCCATCCTGTTATACCGGTTGTTTCCACAATAGCATCTGTACCACTAAATTTAACACCAAGGAAATGGAATGCAACTGCACATAAGATTAATGATATCATCATACCTGGAATGGCAAGTAAAAGTATTAAACGACGTCCAACTCTATCAATAATGAAAAATGCAAAAACTGTAAATACAAAATTTGTACCTGCAATTATAATAGAAACTGCAGTGGAATCTTTAAATCCAACAGTTTCAAAAATTGTTGATGAAAAATACATTAATGAATTGAAACCTGTAAATTGTTGAATACCTTGTAAACCACATGCAATAACCAAAGCTCTTAAATTTGATGGAATACGATGAACTTCTTTAATTCCATTCCATGTTTGATGAATAGGATTTCTTCCAGGAATTTGATTATTTAAAATAGCTAATTCATCAACTTTATCTTGAATTAATTCATCTGTTGAATCTAAATGAGTTCTTTTCAATACTGCACATGCCTTATCTAATTTCCCCTTCATAATGTAAAATCTTGGAGTATCTGGTAACCAAATGAAAACGAAAAATTGAATAGCTGCAGGAATTAAACTAATACCAACAAGAATTCTCCAACCATTATGAACATGTGTTAATCCTGCACCACAACCATAAGCCACTAATTGACCACCAGTGATACAAAGACAATTAATCACTGTTAAACGACCTCTAAATCTTGATGGAGAAATTTCACTTATAAATAAAGGTGATAATAATGAACCAATACCAATACCAAATCCCATAATAAATCTACCAACAACCATAACCCAAAAAGTCTTTGCAGCACATTGTAAGGCAGCACCAATTAAAAACATCAAATTGGAACTCATAATTGTTGGTTTTCTACCAAAAATATCTGCACTTAACCCTGCAAATAAGGCTGTGATTAATGCACCTAATGAAGTTGCAGCTGTAATAATTTCCTTTTCACCATATGTTAGAGCTTTACCATCAAGATCAGTTCCAATGGCCACTAAGGCACTTGATATATACCCCGTATCATATCCAAACATGAAACCAGAGATTGATGACACGATAGTCAATACTATAATTAATGGTGAAGGCTTTGTATTATGGAATGTCATCAAGATGGAGGTATCATCTTCATCATTGACGGGTAGTTTGATCTTGATATCGTTATGTCTTGTGGATCTGGCATCATCACCTTCATGGATCACATCCCGATCTTCATATTCATCAGTATTTGATGTTGTTGAATTAATTTCCTCATCGGTACCTTGACCTAGCAATGGTGATTTTTGCACTTCGAATCCGCTTTGAACGCGTGTGAAATCCTTTTTATCTAAGGGCATCTGAGTCGTAGCGAATGTATGAGTTTTTGTGGCTATAGTTGAGTATAGTCTGAAATTTACTAGTTGATAGAGAGGATCTGATGGGTTTTTGTTCGTTGTTGTTGGTTCATTATTCGCAACTCCTTTTAAAGCTTTTTCCTAAATAATAAATCACACGAAAAATAAAAGATTATGTAAGATTACATAATCACAGCATGTGATTTTGAAAAGTCTTTTTTGACAATCGTGTTCTACCAACAATGCATTGACTCGAACTTAATGAAATCTTTCTGATCATACAACCCTTCTGTTAAGTTTTGAGAAATCTGGTTAAATGCTTTTTTCAAGTCATAGGGGCGAAATAGCTAGACTTGAATGTAATCTATACCCAAAATTCAAAATATTCTACATCATTTGAACTCTTCATGAACTTGTCAACATTAAAAACGTATCCATGATACTTGAACGAGGCTTGATTGCTTGAGAATTCTAACAGGGGATTTGGGCATTATGAGCCAAGTCATGGAACATTTTTGTTGCTCAAATGCACAAGAGAGATCAGACAGTGTGAATTATTTAAGGATAATTTTCCAATAAACACGTCTTTGGGTACCTTTGGGAATTGTCAAGCTGAGAACCACTTGCACTTCATCGATTATCCAGGGCAAATTTCATTTAATTCACAATTCGTAGTTATTATATGCCATATCTAAGTATATTTTACATGCTCTATATACACTTTATTCATCCACTTCATTTACTTCTTGTCAACACTGCATTAGTTAAAAATTCTAAAGCTGAGCGACTATCACTCTCTGGTAAAACGGTTCTCAAGTTCTCCAATGCCTTACGACAATAATCCTCAGCCATATGTTGAGTCTTGGTTAATCCATCAAATTTGTTAACCTCAGCCATGGCAATTTCGATATCACCTTCATGTTTAAATTTTCTACTAATTAATTCACCTAAAGCTGGGTTTTCTCTCCAAGCGAAAAGAATTGGTGCAGTAGCTAAACCTAGTTTCAAATCTGCATTACCTGGTTTCCCTAATGCTTCAGAAGTTTGTGTATAATCCAAGATATCATCAACCATTTGGAAACATAATCCAACATTTCTACCAAATTGATAACAGTTTTCAATAACATCTTCATGTGCACCACTGATGATAGCTGCTGATCTGCAAGATTTAGATAACAATGCAGCGGTTTTTAAATATGTCTTGTGGATATAATATTCAAATGCAGCATCAACTTGTTGTTCATGAGTGATCTCTTGTCCATTTTTTGGAACATCAACACTGTATTCATGTACACTGGTATCTATAGCACCGGTTGGTTTAGGGATTTGTTTACTATCATTTTCTATTAAATCTTCATTTGGTTGGAAAACTGTGTTTTTCAATTGCATAAATTCACCTTCAACCAAGTTAGCAATAGATGTACTTAATAATTCGATAACTTCTGGATTTCTTAATCTTGAAATTGAAACACTTGCTCTTCCCAAAAGGAAATCACCTGCAAGTACGGCCATCTTATTATTAAATGCAATATTCCCACTTGGTCTATTTCTTCTTGAATCTGAATTATCGATAACATCATCATGTAACAATGAAGCGGTATGGATCATCTCCACGATTTCAGCTAGTCTTCTTTGCTTTGGTAGTATACCTCTTTTGTGATCAAATTCCGGTAATGTTTCATGAGGTTTTGTCAATGGATCCAAGATAATATTTGGATTTATACCATGTAATATCTTTAATGGTGAGATTGCTCCATTTGGATCTTTCAACAATGCTCCAAGTGACTTGGTACCATCGTATACCGGTTGCTCTGGGATATCCAAGTCGTCAATTTTGATTCTATTTCTTTGTTCAATCGGTATCTCACTCAGGGCTCTACTTAACAATAGCACTAGCAATGGTCTGATTTTTTTACCTTGACTTTCGAAATAATACGCACTAATCCTGTTCAGCGTAGGATGTCCTGATCCAATCAATGTTCCAATATTCGAGGCCAATTGTGACATCTCGTGTGAAACCAATGAAACTGGATCTTTTAGAATTGAAGCAGGTGTAACCAATTTAGCAGCTGCTTCTACAGCAGTGGACCAGCTGGATTTGTAGCGAATGGCGTTGGTCGCTGGCAGGGTTATGGCCCGTGTGGAGGGTACCTTGGCCCTTATGCTGGCTCTTAGAGCTCTTTGTGACACGGAGAGCATGTTCTATGGTTCTATAGCACTTCTTCTAGAAACTGTATTGTAAGTCTCGGAAGCTTATAGTGAAAATAACTTATTATTCAACTAGGCCGAATCCGCGAAATTTACCCGTGAGCCCAGACAAACAAAACTATACAGCTTTATTATACTCAGGTACAAAAGAATTAAGAGTTCATTACTCAAAGAGAAAGAGTGATAAAGATGGACTGGATCAATGCTATTCCTAAAGTTGGGTACTTGCAAGAAAGTCTGAAAAATTTGCTGGCAAAGATCCTGGTTACAGGACCCGTGCCTAAACATATAGGATTCGTTATGGATGGTAATCGTCGTTTTGCTAGAAAGCACAAGATTGAATTGAAAGAAGGTCATAACGCAGGGTTTGAAAGTATGGCCAAGATCTTGGAGATCTGCTATGAATGTGGTGTAGAGAGTTGTACGGTATTTGCCTTCTCTATTGAGAATTTCAAAAGAAACAAATTTGAAGTGGATTGGCTAATGGAGTTGGCAAAGCTAAGGTTCTCTCAAATGGTGGAACAAGGTGAAATATGTGAAAAATTTGGTATTAGAATTAAAATCTTGGGTGATAAATCATTATTACCGATCGAAGTGGTGAAAGTATTAAACCAAGCAGAGGAAATTACAAAAGATAACAAGAGAGCTATCTTAAATGTTTGTTTCCCCTATACAGCAAGACATGAGATTATGAATTCTATAAAGACAATAGTGAAAGATGGGGTAGAACCTGAATTGATTGATGAAGATTTGATTGAACAAAATTTATACACGAAGGAACAATCACCTTTAGATTTATTAATTAGAACAAGTGGTGTTACAAGATTAAGTGATTTTTTATTATGGCAAGTTGTTGATAAAAATGTTGAGATTGAATTGATTGATACATTATGGCCAGATTTGACACCATTACACATTATCTGGATCTTGATTAAGTTTAGCTTTAAAAAAAATTATTCCAAACAGAGGAATAATTTTGAAGAAGAGCCTGTTGATAAAAAAATATTGTAATATATATATAACGTTTGCATGAGATGACTACGTGTATTATTTTCTATGACGTGAAACATTTAATTATGTGCTATAAAAGCTTATTTTTTGTTTAATTTTTGAGCTTTTTCAAATTCTTCTTTGAAATTATCAGCATTTTCCTTGTTACCAAATCTAATGGCTAAAGTTTGAGCTTCAGGTTCACCTTCTGAAACATCAGCAGTAACATTATAAACCCATGATCTATCAGAACCAACATTTGGTTTTAAAGTATAATCAGGACTAATGAAATGATTAGCACAAACTTTTAAAGTTTTATCTCTTCTCATTAAAAGACGAACTTTTTCAGTCTTTTGATGTTTCAAAAATTTAACATCACCAACACCTCTTTCTTTCCATTCTTTTGATTCAGCATTAAATTTAAATAATTTAGCACGAACTTTAAATAAAACTTCTTCTTCTTCTTCATTAGTTTTAACCTCAACTTTTTCCAAATGAACTAATGGTTTGAAATCAACATCTGGTTCAGCTTCATTATCATCATCTTCTTCATCTTCCTTTTTATCTTCTTTTTTTTCATCTTCCTTGTCATCTTCTTTAACTTCCTTCTTCTTTGAAGCGCCACCACCAAACATGGAGAAGACGTTTGAAGTTGGTGGGTTTTGAGTGGTTGCTGATTTTTCTTCAGTCTTTGGGACTTGGGTTTCTTGTGGTTTAGCTTCGTCAGACATGATGGGCGTTAAGTCGATTAATGATGTGATGCTATATTATAATATTGTATCTGATCTTGTGAATTTTTGTTATTGTTTTGTTTTTTTTGCCTGCTGTCTTCGAAAATTTTCGATCGATGGAATTGAAAAGAATTGATTTTTGATGGAAATGTGGAATGCTGGAAAACAACGGTGTGGGAACAACAAATGGAGATATAGATCTGTATAATATCCTATAAATAACTTACATGGTCATCACTATATACACATCACTAAACACTCATAGTGGTGAACTCATTATTTGTGATCATGTCACGTGACACGTCACATGACCATCTCTTACTGACACACAGCTCTCCATATACAAAAATGACAGACACTGCTTCGATTGCTTAGCTCAATCGATAAAGTCAACAACTGATCAAATGGCAACAGATCTGTTTTAATCTTTGTAACTTTGCATTCCGGTGATGAATCTACAGTGAAGCACTTTGTAAGTCAATTGAATAACTAAGAACGTCATCTACTCAACCAACAGGCAAACAAAAGCTGGTACTAGACTTTCCCTTATTCGCAGCTGCTTTTGCCCCATATTTTATTCTCATCTGACGTTCCCGTTATAGCAGCGTTATCAACATTTAATTCTCATCCCTATAACTCAACTTGAACACTCAGACAACAACAATTCTGGTCAATGTCCACTAATCAAGAGTTCAGAATGAATAACCCATTCCGTCATCATAGTCGTCGTAAGTCGTCGATGGATGATTACGACCCATTCTCACAACCAGATGTTTACTATGGGCCTCAAACAGATCCTTCAAAAGCACCAAAGGGTTCAAGATTTGCTCGTACAAGAACAATGAGTATTGTGGAAACTGGTAGCTCAATTAGAAATGATTTCAAGAATGAGATCAAAGCGGATATTAAGAGACGTGGTTCTCAGGATGAAGCAGGTTTAATCAATGGTGGTCGTGGTCGAAGATTTTTCATTAGTGATATTAATGCCACACTGAAAGAACTATTGGACAATGAAGACACTGATCAAAATTTCCAAATAACTATTGAAGACACAGGTCCAAAAGTTTTAAAATTAGGTACTGTGAATTCCAATGGTTATAATCAAATTGATGTTCGTGGTACATATATGTTGTCAAATTTATTACAAGAATTAACAATTGCCAAAAGATTTGGTAGAAACCAAATGATTTTAGATGAGGCAAGACTAAATGAAAATCCAGTGGATAGATTATCAAGATTGATCTCTACACAATTTTGGAAAAATCTAACAAGAAGAATTGATGCTCATAGTGTGGCACAATTTGCTCTTGATACGAAAATTCCATCAAATCCTAGAATTTATGTTCCATATGATTGTCCAGATCAATATGAATTCTATATAAATGCATCAAAATTACAACCAGATTTACATTTGGAAGTTGAATACTTACCAAAGGATATTACCCCAGAATATGTCAAGTCTATAAATGGTAAACCAGGATTATTAGCATTAGCCATGGAAACTACTCATGATCCATCAACAGGTGAAGAAACTCTGATTTCATATCCTTATGTCGTTCCAGGTGGTCGTTTCAATGAACAATACGGTTGGGATTCATACATGGAATCATTGGGGTTATTAATCAATAATAAAGTTGAATTAGCTCGTGGTATGGTGGAACATTTTATCTTTGAAATTGAACATTATGGTAAAGTTTTAAATGCAAATAGATCTTATTATCTATGTCGTTCTCAACCTCCTTTCCTAACAGACATGGCTTTTAGAGTATTTGAAAAAATGGGTGGTGTTAACAATCCAGAAGCTTATGATTTATTGAAAAGAGCAATGAATGCAGCTATAAAGGAATATCATACCATTTGGACAGCAAAGCCTCGATTAGATGAAACTACAGGACTTTCATGTTATCATCCTGATGGATTAGGTATCCCTCCTGAAACTGAAGCATCACATTTTGATAGCGTTTTGAATAATTACGCTTTAAAATATAACATTTCCATTGAAGACTTTAGAGACCGTTATAATGCAGGTGACATCAAAGAACCTCCATTAGATGATTATTTTGTACATGATCGTGCTGTACGTGAAAGTGGTCATGATACAAGCTATAGATTAGAAGGTATTTGTGCAGATATTGCTACGATTGATTTGAATTCACTGTTGTACAAATATGAAGTTGATATTGCAGAAATTATTAAGGATTATTTCCAAGATGAATTTATTGCAGAATCTTATAAAGGGATTAAATACAATTCACAAGATTGGATCAAATTAAGTGAAATTCGTAAGGCAAATATTGATAAATATTTATGGAACGATACTAAAGGGTTATATTTTGATTATAATGTTAAATTACATAAACAATCAACTTATGAAACAGCTACAACTTTTTGGTCATTATGGTCAGGTGTTGCATCAAAAGAACAAGCATCTAAATTAGCCTTAAATGTTGGTATTTTTGAAGAATTGGGTGGATTAGTTGCTGGTACAGAAAAATCAAGAGGTGAAATCTCATTAGATAGACCAAGTAGACAATGGGATTATCCATATGGTTGGGCTCCACAACAAATTTTAGCATGGGAAGGTTTTGAAAAAAATGGATTTGAAGCCATTACAAGAAGATTATCATATAGATGGTTATATCTGATGACAAAGGCATTTGTTGATTATAATGGTATCGTTGTGGAAAAATATGATGTTACAAGATCAACAGATCCTCATAGAGTAACTGCTGAATATGGTAATCAAGGTTCAGATTTTAAAGGTGTTGCCACCGAGGGGTTTGGTTGGGTTAATGCAAGTTATGTTGTTGGATTAACTTATTTACCAAAACATGCTATTAGAGCTTTAGGTTATTGTACACCTCCAGATGTTTTCTTTAAAAATATCAAGAGTGAGGAGGAAAGAAAATCATTTGCTTTGAAGGCATTGGAATGATTCAATATAAGAGATTGCAGACTTTTGGTATAGATTTATAACAAGATTGATCTGGACATCTGGGTGTGTAGATCTGGGATCTAGCATATAGCATATAAAACAAAATGTTTCGTATAATATTAAATATAATCATCACAGATTTCACTAAACAAATAGTGCATGTAGGGGTAAGTGCTTAGCTTATTTATCTATTTCTATAGTGAACTAAATATAAGTCAAAGTTAAAGTTAAACGCGATTACATAGTTTAGCCTAGCTGCTATAAATAAAACCAACCAGCCATTTTTATTACAATTTTCGCGATCTGTCTCATGTTTGAGAAGTTCATGTGAAGATAAGTCAAGGTTTCAAGCTTGGCCATGTTACGAATTTGTTCCCAAGGTTTTACTCAATTGTTTACAAATAATCCAGGCTCTTTGTTTACCATTCTTCTTCTTTGTTTACGCAAATCCTTGTAGAATTGTTTGTTTATTGTAAATTAGTTCCCATGTCAACGGTTAAATTGTTTTTCCAGCTGTATGGCGTTTTTCTTTTTCCTGAATTTTAAATCAGCCAGCGCGTCAGCTTTGCGGGACTCGGTCTGAACCTTAAATTTGGGACTGGAGTCTCGGAAAATTGGGTCTCGGGTTATTTGAAATTTGATGACGCGTGGAAAACAGGTATAGAAGGCACAACTGCACCGTTGTGGCATTTGGAGTACGTATTTCTATATAATATTTAGGAGGTTTATCTTTACTCAAAGCTGAAATGTTTCAAGTTTTATATTAAAGCCGAGTGCAAAATTATTGATTGTCTCTCGTGTGATCTTTACCTTGATAGATTTGGAGAAATTGACCTGACGATGATGTCGATTACTACTGCTCATCAATCCATTCTCCTCCTTGAATTCTGTACTTGCATTGACTCTTTTCACTCGGTGTGTAATGGCAAAGGTACATACATACTACTACACAGTAATACTAACATTTTGCCCAGTGTATTACCACTTCAATTGCTTGAATTCAAGAGATGTTTATGACGTTTGGCAAGTGATTTTTACCAGGGGTATGCTTATAAGTTATTAGTGATATTATTTAAACTATATGCGTGTAATTAAGCAAGCAAACTACTTCTACATTGCTTATTGTACTAGTCGAGGATATGATTTGTATACTGATGCCGTTGGAGATCTAATTTTATACGTCTAAACTTTAATGAAATTCATCAAGTAAATTGTTTAGAAGGGTAAAATTTCCTTCTATGACTTCGTGGGGAGCTAGTGTCTGGAACAAAAGCTTTAAAAGCGATCTGGAGTTAAATATATGAGCTATTGAAATCAGGCATGAAATTCAAATGACCAATTCTCGTGAAGATGGACCTCAAGTCATGATCTGCTCATCTGCTTAATCATGATGAGAACATTTAAACATTATAGATCACACAGCAATGACATAGTCATTTGAGATCCAAACTTGGGGAATTAAATCATTTCCCCAGTTTACCGGTTAAGATGAGAATATATGATCATTTATGGCCAAGAACAAACAATTCATCTTCAAGTTGAAGATGTGCTATGAACTATGAAATTGAGTCAAAGCTATAGATCTTCAGACCGGAAGCTCGGACCGGGCGCACCTACGGAGACCGGACCGGTGGGCCTTCTACGCACGGGGAACATAACCATAGAGAACAGATCTTGAAAACATTCAATACACAACATTTTTCCAAACTCAATGGTGGGTATTTACATCCACCATGATCCCACCAGCGTACAGGAATGCGCTCAAGTACGCCTACCGGACATCACTGGTGATGGTTTCCTGGATACCCGTGATGATGGTGTTGAATGAACATGTCTGCTACGTGGGTAAAATTGAAGGCTCATCAATGAGACCCACATTGAATCCATCCACAAGGCAAACAGATTGGGTATTGCTTTGGAAATGGGGCATTAAAAGCTATAATGGGATCAATGTTGACGATGTGATATTGTTTAGATCACCAACAAACCCGGAAAAAGTGTTGTGTAAAAGAGTGAAAGGTGTACAAGGTGATACAGTTTTAACTAGATATCCTTACCCAAGGGAACAATGTCACATCCCAAGAAATCATCTATGGGTCGAAGGGGATAATTTGCATTCAATAGATAGTAACACATTTGGACCTATTAGTACAGGATTGGTTATAGGAACAGCTACAAGAGTTATATTCCCATTTTCAAGATGGATGGAAATACCCAATGGTGGTCGTGAGGCTAGGATCTCCAAACTGGAGAGCTATGTGGACTAGATAGCTCAAATATAAACTTACGAAGATACGTTGCATGATGAGAAAATGGTTCTTTTGTAGTTTATTAGTTCAAAAGTGTAGTTTATAATATATTATAATTATACCCGCGAATTTTACCCAGTTCCTCCGCGAATTCTCTGTGCAACTATTTTCATCGTCGAGAATGAAAAAAAAATGGAAAAAGTGAAGCTAACAAACCATATAATCAAGTCAATTTTAACAATTATCATTAACAATGTCCAAGATCGAAGAATTACCAGAAGAAATCCCACAAGGTGCTGAAGTTTCAGTCTTCTCCAAGAACGAAAAAAAAGCTAGAGCTTTAATTGCCAAATTAAACTTGAGAAAAGTTGATGGTATCTCAAGAGTTACATTCAGAAGAAAAGGTAACCAAATCTTTGCTATTGATCAACCAGATGTTTTCAAATCAGCTGCTGGTACTTTCATTGTTTTCGGTGAAGCCAAATTAGAAGACTTGACTGAAAGATTACAACAAGCTCAAGCCGGTGCTGATGCTGCTGGTCATGAAGGTCATGATCATTCTCATGATGAACCAGCTCCAAAAGATCCAGCTTCAATCACCGCTGATTTACAAGCTGCTTCATTAAACGATAATGCTGCTGCTCCAGAAGAAGATGATGGTGAAGTTGACACTACTGGTTTAAAAGATGCTGATATCGATTTAGTCATTGAACAAACCGGTGCTTCAAGATCAAAAGCTGCTAAAGCTTTGAAAAAACATGATAGTGATATCGTTAATGCCATTATGGAATTATCATCATAAGTTTAAACTTTTAAGTACGAATGGATATTAAGATTTTCCTTAAAATTTCTCTGTAGCATTCATACATATTCAAGATCTTCCCGTGGAACCTTGTTTTGTTTCAATTGTTTCAATTTCATTAGGTGTGGTTTCAGATTCAACTTCCACAACTTTATCACTTAACAAAGGTGCATCCGTTCCATTTAATAACCCACAACGTGGACATATATATTTAACAACATCAGGTAATTGACCAGGTGGTGCTAATCCATTATGTGTTAAACAATTTGCACAAATTAATGCATATCTATTCTCTGGACTTAATTCATCTGCACCAACAACAGTATCTATTATAGAATCGTACCAATGACGTGCACCTTCAGGATATGCATTGAATCTTTGTGCTTCATTGTTTCCCTCCATGGATAATTTTTTAAATTCTTCCAACTGTTTCTGTTTAGCTAATAATTCTTCATCAATTTGTGCATTTAAATCACCACCATCTGCAAATCTTGTTAATAGGGCATGTGTAGATTGGAAATTTGTTTTAGTTTTCAATTCTTCAATTTTTTCATCATGTTGAGATTTTAAATATTCAATATGACGTTCCACTCTAGTTATTCTGGTGTTATAATATAGATTAATCAATTTAGCTAATATTGCTATGATGATCGGAGTTGCCACAATACCAATTAGCTCAATTGGTTCATAATTGTTGATCTGGAACCCAGATCTCACAATGAAATAGAATAATGTGAAAAGATAAGCAATTGTACCATATATAATAATAAAACTCTTGTGATGACGTTGTTGATATTTAAAAGTTCCTATACTTCTTTCATGTTTAGATATTTTGAATGATAATTTTGAAAGCTCTTTTTCGAAAATTGCAGGATCGAAATCTTTTGACTTAAGAAATGATAGCCATGCCATTGTTTGATGATATGAGATATGAGAGAGAGTTTGTGCTTTACTGGCTGAGGTCCAAAGTGAATTATGTCATATATACCATGGTCAAGTTTTTGAGATTTGGCAATAACAGCGGGGCTGCGAACCATAAACAGAACAAAACATTAATGTTGTACTTTGGAGATTTGGTAGTGAACAGATATAGCCAAATCCATTTTTAAAGTATAATGTCTATTGTCTTTAATTTTCCAAGGAATTTGACCCCAAAAAGATCAAGATATCTAGATATAACCTCAACTTTACAGATCTCACCAATTTGCCTCATCGCGACTTGAAAAATTAAAACTAGAAAACGCGTAGATTCACTTTAATCAACTTTACTATACAAAACCAAAATGCCTTCGATTGAGATAGACTACTCAAAGGCTCAATCCACTACACAGGAACCACCAATCATCGCAAGCACTCCATTGGGCAACGTAATGTTGGAGATCCAAGGTGAACTTGTCCTACCACCATCTAAACCACAAGGTCTAACACCTGAAGAAGAGGCTAAATATGTGCAAATCGACGAAATTAGACATGCTGCTCGAATTGGTCGCTTGGAGCTTGAAGGTGATAGGGCTACGCTGTATATAGGTACCTCACAGAGACTATTGGGTGATGTGAAGTCATTACGTCCTCCTGTTGGTGTGTTGAAATTCCCCGAGGATTCACAAAGTGGGAAAGTTCAAATGGTTGATATTATTAAAAAGAAAATTATCTTTACAGGAAGACCATTACCAATCATGTGAACATTTTATTTAAAGCTATACCTCCTTATCAATCAAATCTTCAATGATTTCATTAACGTTTTCACCTTTTTCCAATTTGGCTTTAATTTGAGCTTTTTCAGAATCATCTTGCTTTGTGACAACTTCTTGCTTTATTGCTTCTAGTTGTTCCAATGCAGGTTTAGCAGGCTCAGCTGCAGCTGGTGCCTTGTCTAATTTTGGTGGAGTTTCAATTTTTGGTTTAACATCTTGCTTTGAATGTGATCCATCTCTACTCCAACCTGTCTTGAATAATGGATTTGGATCAAATCTTGGGAATGGATGTGCTTCAGTATTGAAGACAACTTTATCCAATGGTAAGACATCTTCATTATCATCAAATAATAAATACAAGTATTTTAATGTTTCAGCCAACCAGAATGATTCCATATTATCTCTTTGCTTTGCTGGGATCGATGTGACATCAGATAATGAAGTATAAGCACCATCAACGGTTTTAGTATGTTTAACAAAACTTTCAAATATTTTCCAACCCCATTCTCTGTAGATTGGATCCTTGGTGATTCTATACAAGATAAATAAGGATTCCACAGTTTCAGGTCTTTGTAAATTATGTTTATCCAATGGTTTAATGAAGAAATCTTTATCTGCACCAGGATGATCATTGAAAACAACAATTTCAGGTGATAGTCCCGTTGCGGTACCTTCATAAGTTTTCCAACATGAATGTGTAATCTCTTTACCTAATGTGAAATCTTCTTCTTTTAATGGGGTCCAATCACCAGATTTTCTTGCAGTGTTGATATCTACCCCACCAGTGGCACCTAATGCAAAAGAACCACCAATGAAACAAACCAAATGATCCATCTTGTTGGATAATGGACCATTAATACCTCTTTCTAATTCACCAAAATATGCTAATCCATTTGGTTGAGATTTACGTAATAAATGTTTCTTGATACCATAGTTAGATTCTTGATAGAGTGTGTTGTAGATTGGTTCTTGTCCTTCGGTTTGTAAATATTGTTTCAACAAGTATTCATAGTATGAATCACCTCTTGAACCTAATCTAATCAAATTGCCTTGGTATTTCCCCGAGTCTGGATGAACATAAATTGGTACTAGTCCATCAGTTGGTTTGTTCTTATCCAAGATTTCCATTATATGTTCCACTTTCTCCCAATATAGACTTTCACCAGTTAATTTGGATAAATATTTAAATTCTAATTGTAATGTGGTCACTTCTGCCGTGGATGAAGCACCATTATCAACATGGTTTCTAACACCTTTTTTAGTATGAAGATTAACACTTGCATAGGGCAATCCAGAATTTGATTCAAACCCACCAAGAATTCTATTAGCCAAATCAACAGCTTTATCTAAAAACATATCATTTCGGGATAAATAATGCGCAGATAATAACCCACCAACCATTCTGATGGTGGTTTCAAAAACATTCACTTCATAATCCATATCGTAATTCAATTCGTTGGCAACCCATGCCTCTGCGGTTTTAAACTCTTCTTCAAGACCCACGATTAACATTGTATCTAAAGAATCCACAATGATCCAACCCAATGGGCCCGGTCCCATATTCTCACCTTTGTGACTCAACGGATGGTACACATCTTTCCCCCATGCGTCCTTTTCATAGTGTTTCCATGAATCTTTGAACGCCTGCTTGACCTGCTCTTGTTTCTCACTCCAACTCAGCGTATCGGCACTGTTATTATAGCCAAATTCAGCATCTCTCAGGAACGAACCAATGTAGTAACATGTGTAGAATGCGAGCCCCAGGATGAACGCTTTGAAAAACATGGCTCTTTTCCTCCCAGACACTCCTATGGACCCGTGATGCTGCTGGTTCAACGGCTTATCCTTGTACAAGGGCAACTCTGACTGGCCTGTGAATGGAGATGTGTTCTTCAATGCCTTCCAAACGGAATCTTCTCGTGCGCGCTGGTGTCTAATTCCAAAAGAAGGCTTCACTTCTGGCAGTCTGAAGCTCATATAAGAAACAGCAAGGGCTCAATTGACCTCTTTTTTGCTGATTGTTGATGTTTTCTTGATCTTGTCTTGATTTGACCAGATGTTCACATGAGATCAAAATTCGCGGGCCCCATACAATTTTTTTTTCCCGCGAATTGGCGGCTAGTGTTATTCGGAGATTTAAATTTCAAAGAGTCATCTTGGATCAAGAGAAGATCAAGAGAGACTTGTTCAGGTCATAGAGAATGCTTGAAATACCTTCGCAGGAGATCGGTGCGCCGATTCCAAACAACACACCACATGCCGTGTCAGTGACTTTGCCCACCTGGGAGGCCACTGTGGGCTACGAAGAAGGCCAGAAATGGGTCACATCCAAGATGAACTCTGGTTATCCAAGATTCTTCATTCATTCCAAGATTCAGGCCCTGTGCAAACACATTGAGGAGAAGTTCGGTAGAGAAGACGAAAGAGCATGGTGCTTTGCCAGCTATAACGTTGCTAAGCGTTGTAGGGCTTTCATCAAGGAAAAAAGTGAAAACTCACCAAACGTTCGTATATTACAATTGAGAACACCACCTCCAAAGACCAAAGAGGAGGAAAGTTATAGAAAAGAGGCCAAGATTGCCGTTGTGTTTGCTCCAAGTGCTGACTGGGGGATTGCTAAACAGTATTGGCAACATTCTGGTGAAGGTATCTCATCGCGTATGGGGGAATATGTTCTACAAGAATTACAAATTGCAGAGAATAATCTAGAAGAAGATAAAGATAAAGAATACAAGATGTTTATTGAGGAAAGATTCGGAAGAAACTTGAATTTAAGTTTTGTAAATGAGGCCAAAACAGCATTGAAAAGACGTATTGCTGGTACTATAAAAGATGAATCTGATTTAGATTTAAATCAAAGAGTCGTTTGTGAAAACGATATTTATCTATATCCAACAGGAATGGCATCTATTTTCAATGCATTTTTAGCATGTTTAGATACTCAACCTGCGAACAAATCAGTATGTTTTGGGTTCCCATATGTTGATACATTAAACATTTTGAAAAAATTTGGACCAGGTGTTCATTTTTATGGATTTGGTGATGATGATTCATTAATTGAATTTGAAAAATTACTTGAAAATGGTGAACGTATCCTAAGTTTCTTCTGTGAATGTCCTTCAAATCCATTGTTGAAAACACCAAATTTACCAAAAATTCATGAATTATCTCAAAAATATAAATTCCCAGTTGTTGTTGATGAAACTGTGGGTAATTTCTTAAATATTGATGTTTTACCATATGCAGATATCGTGGTTTCATCATTGACTAAAGTTTTCTCAGGGGATTCAAATGTTATGGCTGGTTCCTTAGTCTTGAATCCTTCTTCAGAATTTTACACTAAATTTACTGAATATTTCCAAAATGAATATGAAGATATCTTTTGGGCTGAAGATGCAATTTATCTAGAAAGAAATTCAAGAGATTTCCAATCAAGATCTGCTAAAATTAACAAGACAAGTGAAGCAGTTGTTGATGCTTTCAATAAATCTCCATTAGTTAAAGATGTTTTCTATCCAACTTTAGTACCAAGTAAAAAATATTATGATATTATTAAAACTGAAAAAGGTGGATATGGTGGATTAATTAGTCTTGTTTTCCATAATCCAAAAGCTGCTCGTGTGTTTTTCAATGAAATTTCTTTATCAAAAGGACCAAGTTTAGGTACAAATTTTACATTAGCATGTCCATATGCAGTTTTAGCTCATTATACTGAACTTGATGAAGTGGAACAATGGGGGGTTGATAGAAATTTGGTTAGAATAAGTATTGGTCTTGAAGATCAAGATGAATTGATTAAAGTTTTAGAACATGCTTTAAATTTAGCAGCATTAGAATAAGCCTTATATATAGTGTAAATACTTCAACAGTACAATTTTAATTCTACAACATGAAACTTAATATGTATGCCTATCCATTGAATATTTGTATATGAATTGATGATTTTGTTTTTATTTGTCATTAAACGCATCTCTAATTTATCTCATTAAACCTTGTTTTCCAATTCAATTGGAATTGAGAGATAATGATGAAGTGTTTTTTTTAGTTTTTTTATCTGAAGTGTATTTTGTAATCTAGAATTGATCAATTTATTCTTTAGTTTCAACTGGTTTTTCACCTCTAGCAAAACGTGGATTACGTGGATCATTAACGAATTCTTTAGTACCAGCACTGAATTCAGCAGCTTTACCGACACCGTAGAAAACAACGACACCACCGACAAAGAATGGCCATAAAGGTCTTAAAATTGGAGTGTTATATCTCTTGATGATAGCCATTGTGTAGATTGTTGTAATTGAATTGACAATGTAATAAGATCAATATCAAGAGCTTTAGGTGTGAAAACTGGTGTTTATTCAGGAGTTTTTCGTTGGAAATTTGAGTAGCGAATGAAAATAGTCAGAGAATTCGCGAATAATTCGCGGGAACAGTGACCGGGTGATCCTGTTGTCAATCACGTGATGATCAGGTGACTGGGTCGAATGTTGTGTGTCCGCGGCGAGCCGCCGGATAAATAAGTAGTTGATGGATATATAGGTTCCAGATGTGCCTAGGAGTTGTAAAAAACTCAGAGTGTGATGAAGTGGATATGGAAATTAGATTGAGCTGTATAGCTAGCTCATATACCCAAGACCAACCTTAGAAGTACTCATTTTATGATGATTCAAACGACGCCGGCGTACTGGCGCGAAAAGCCAGAGATCACCAATGTGCATCTTATCTGTGTATAGGCCAACGCCGTAACTGTGGGAAAGTCAAGAGCCTATGGCTATTTAAACTTGTGACTTCCCATTTTCCTAAGATATTTTCAGTAGTCCTCATATATACAAAAACACAATGGTACAAATCCTATCAGAAGATCAATTCAAACAACAAGTCGTCTCACTTTACACTGATGTCATTGGTGAAAAGATTGGTGGTAAAGTCTTGGGATTCAGCGATGAATGGTTTGCAGCTGCTGAAAACTTGATCAAACCAAAACCTCCAATCAGAGATGCTACTAGATTCACATACGCTGGTGCTTGGTATGACGGTTGGGAAACAAGAAGACATAATACAGAGGAAGCTGATTGGGCCATCATTAAATTTGGTGTCTCTAGTGCTAAAATCATTGGTACAGAAATCGACACTGCATTTTTCAATGGTAATCATGCTCCAGAGATCACCGTAGAGGCTACAAATGTTAAAGAAGGTGAATCTCTAGACAATGCCCAATGGGATATAGTTATTGATAAAACAGAATGTGGTCCATCGCAAAGACACTTCTTCAAGAGAGATTCAATAACTGAAAAGGCATATACACATGCTAGATTAAAACAATATCCAGATGGTGGTATTGCAAGATTTAGACTTTATGGTACAGTTATTCCACAATTTGATGGTATAACCACCTCAAGTATAATCGATTTAGCATCCGTTGAATATGGTGGTGTTGCTGTTAAAGTATCTGATCAACATTTCGGTAGTGCTGATAACTTGGTTCTCCCAGGTCGTGGTCATGATATGAGTGATGGTTGGGAAACTAAGAGATCAAGAACTCCTGGTCATACAGATTGGGTCATCATTAAACTTGGTGCAAAGACCAATATTAGTGAGATTGTGGTGGATACAGCTCATTTCAGAGGTAATTTCCCTCAAAAAGTTCAATTGGATGGGTTATTAACCGATGAATTGATTCCAAGTGAGAATGATTCCAAGTGGGAAACTATTGTAGAACCAACAAAGACAAGTGCTGATAAAGAACATTCATACAAGGAGTTTGTCAATAAGAATGTCTATTCACACGTCAAATTGACAATCATTCCAGATGGTGGTGTCAAGAGAGTCAGAGTCTTTGGATCAGTGGCTAAGTGATCACAGTGTCTGGAACATTTGTATATCATTAATAAATCAACCGAGTTTGATATTAATCTTTGTAGTTTTGTAATATTCGGAGCTCCATATATTTTTTCTCGGTGACGTTGATAAAAAAAATTATAGTACGGGCTCATCGATTGAGCTCTGTCATTTAAGCACAAACAATGGACCAACTGGTAAACAACTTGTACCAAAAGGTACCCATAATAGAAGTGGAGATACCCACAGAGATAGATACTAATTCATTGCTAGCCACGCTCACACAGATCTCACAGGAGAATCCATACTATGTCAAGACTTTCCTCAATAAGTTATTCAAGACAGATATAGACCAAGATGAATTTTTTGAACTGTTTAGTGAAATTATTCATGCATATCCTAGAGCTGTCACGGATCCTGAAGTTATAAGGTACAATATCAACGGGACAAGTATAAATATAAGGGAAACACCAAGAGTCATAAGTGGAGCTGGAACCACTGGGTTAAGAACATGGGAAGCTGCTTTATATTTTGCCCAATATCTCTCTGAAAATCCAAACATACTAGATCAGAAATCCATATTGGAATTGGGCACAGGAACAGGACTTGTAGGGTTATATACATTATTACAAAAAAAAGTTACATTGAAAGACCTGGTGATTACAGATGGTGATAGTTCATTAATACAATCATTAGGTGACAACTTCCAGCTAAACAACTTGGACTCTCAACAAACCAAATGTCAATCTTTATGGTGGGGCGCTGATCCAATACCAGCGGGAATGGATATCATAATAGCAGCAGATGTCACATATGATTCATCAGTGATTCCAGCATTGGTACAATGTATTGGCGATGGACTAAATCAGGGGGTTGTGGATGTTTATATCGCTGCCACGATTAGGAACGAGGATACTATTAAGGTATTTGAAGAGGAGTTGAGTGCAAACAATTTGAAATGGGTAATTGTTGAAAAGTGTCAGGTTCCTAGTGATTTGAAGTCTAGTGTTTTTTATGCTAAAACGACACCAGAGATACGTATATATAAGATTAATTTATCTACAAGCTGATACCATAATGGGTGTATATAAAAAAAAGACATGTATTTGAAGTGTTAACTTATTCCAACGTATTGTAATTACAACATCGAATAAGTCTTCTCAAATACGTCTAATAAAAGACTAATATTGACGTAGTAAACTGATTCAAGTGATATACATGATAGTTCAACTATTCCTAAAATTTTCTTTTTAATATTGTTTACTTGTGTATGGTTAAAATAGGATGCGCAATTGGTCAAAGCCTATTAAAAGTGGACTAATTAAGTCGAAAACCAAAAAAATTCAAAATTTAGAGGTCACTAGAAACATAAATGTGATGACACGCCTGCGATTTTCCAAGTTTGACAAGGTAATCAGCTCATAGACTTGTTTCTCAATAATCATATCAACATAAACTCTAACACATGGAATACAATCGCAACAGTATCCACACCAGGGACGAGTAGTAAAGTTGGCATTTTCGCGAAACCGCGATTTTGAAAAGTAAACAAAGAGATTTGAACACAAACAAAGGATCAAAATCCAGGAACCGGTTTAGAGTAACCAGGATATTTACCAAGGAGATATTAATATCACATAATTCAAAAAACGCTAACATGACTCTGGTAGAGAACATCAACAAGGAGAATATCCCCATCACATCATCTCCCAATAAAACACATAAAGAAGATCAACAGACAACGGTATTGAAACTAGAACAAGACGTTGCGAGACTTGAGAGGCTGTATAGAGAAGAGGTTCTCAAATATCAACACTCATTGAATGAGCAGGAGAAGCTGGAGCTTGATCTCTTGAAGAAGGAGCAAGCTCTACTTGGACAACAACAAAACATTCAGAAATTATCAGACTTAAACAAGAGTCTTAGTAAGAAGTTAAGTGGTGAAGTCAGCTATTATGAGAGTATAATCAACAATTATAAAAAGGTGGAAAAAGAATGGGATGAAAAAATGAATAAATTGAAACATGGTCATTTGAAATTTGAACATTTGTTGAAAAAAAAGAATGATGAGATTTTGGAGATTAACCAAGAATTAGAGATCACAAGAAACACATTGGATGATAAAGATACCGAATTGAGCAGGATGCATAACAAGGTCAATTTAACGATGAAAAGGCTAGATGATTTAGAGGCGTCAATCCCGGAACAAAGAGGCGAGCCATTACATACGTTTACGAATCTTGACGCTAATTCATCCGATGAAGATGAATTGAGTTCAATAATTGCCAATGAAGAAGAGGAAGAAGAGGAAATTGGAAACATATTGGATGATAGTGATGGTGATCATTCAACTGATCAATTTGATATAACGGATAACTCATCAAGTCTGGCGAATGAATTTAATGATCAAATTAGTGAGAGTAAGATAACTTTGAAGAAGTACCAATTTGAAATCAAATCCCTTAAAAATGAAAAAATACAACTCTATAACTATATCAATAAGCTTTTGAAGAACAGACCGGTCCCGGATCAAAACGCAATCTTGAAAGAAAAATTGGTTAAGAGAAAGATCTTGAGAACTATCTCAGTGAATCAAGCGAATCAACCAAGACACTCCCCAAATGCTAAGAAAGGTAAAAGAGTCATATCAAATTATGTGAACTTCAAAAACTATGGTACAGTGAGTCGAAGATCTCCATTGCACTCAAGTGAAAACTATCTACAGAATAGTGATGATGAAGAAGATCAAGTTGATGAAGATGAAATCAGACTCTTGGGGAACCAAAACTTTGGTCACTCTACTTTCAAACAATCATTGTTATTTGTGAACCCATTGAAATATCTCATAACTTCAACATCTTCGAGCAACGGTGAGCAGATGGATCTCGCAGACATTGACTGAACAATAAATAAGCACAAACTAAATCTCAAATTTTATCGGCGTCTCTATACATGATTTATTTCTTTTCCGACTCGTGCATTATCTCCGTAGGCGATAAATTTTTTTCCACCGCGTTGTACCTTTTAAAAATGGACTGACTTTTTTTTAAACGTACGATCGAATGTTACTTTATTTATTCAACGCTCGTAAACTGTGAATAACTGTGTGAAATGTCAAAGGTATTTAAGTTGATATGTTCCCATCAAGCCTGGATGGTGTCAAATTATAAATGAGGTTTTACTTTATATTTGCATTCACATTTCATTATTGACCTTATCCTTTATACCCATACACATACCCATACAACACAACACAACAGTACATATATCAATATGGCATTGAGAAACTACATGTATTATAAACATGAAGATGGATTAAAAGATAAGATTGCCCATGGACTTAATGGGAACTTCAATACCAAAAGTATAACACCAAGAATTGTGGAAAGTACACCTGTGTTATTACAAAAAGCAAAACGTTTAACACCAACACAATTGAAAAAATTAGAAAGACTTAAATTAGAGGAAGAATATAGGAAAAATGATGATAATGATATTAAGAAGAGTGACGGTGATAATTGATGGTTTTGTTTTGGGGAAGATATGGTCCACAACATTGAAGGCATGGGTCTGGAAAGTTGTTGATGATAGAAACCATAGAGGAGACGAATGAAAAATTGCATATAGACTCACTTCAAGTGGGTCAAGTCATAAGGGAAATTAGGATATGGATAAATAGATGGCAGAGTAATGAATAATGAAATGATAGTTAATGTGTTGATTCTGTAGGTAGAGCTTTATGCGTGGATCTAGGGTTAAGTAGTGTTTCAATATAAGTCAAGTTTAGTTTGGTACAATATATTCCAACAAGGCACACCCAATTTAATTCTACAGATACATTCAATTCATTGGAAACAATAATTCATATATTGAATAAACAATTCCAATTAAGATATTCTTATCTTCTGACACCCATCTATCAAAAAAAATACAAAAACTGTATAAATTCCAGATGAGTTCTTATAAATAAGTCTTTATTCTCTCCATCAATAATCACGATTGATATAAAACGGTAGTAATATTTATTCACGTACTGTCTAATATGATGGATTGGTACTTTAGGACAAAGTAAAGAATTAAAATATATGAAAAGTGTAAAAGTATAGAAAAATTTTCCCATATTTATGCAAATTGAATTTCAAGTGGTGTAAGGGTGTTTTGAGTGAGAGAGTCGCGAATTTCGCGAGTGTTTTTGTTAGGGCATAAGTCAGGGCACACACAGAATGACTTATTTTACTCAAGACTCAAACCTGGAGAAATACAGCAAACATTGATTCTTTATTGTTTAAGTGGCTGATTTAGGAGTTTTTAAACGATATTAAACTATTGTTTGAAAGTGATCAGGGGCGTATTGACGGGGATAAGTGTTTTACAATTGTTAACTGTTAAATGTGAACTGTGAATACTCCTATCTACAATCGTATATCAAGGCCCTACGTGCCATTCAACCTTATTTTCAGTGTATAGAAGCTGAATGTGGTAAATATTGTACAATTGTAGAAGCTATAGAAGCTAGAGCAATCTATGATTGATCGGAAGTCTGTGGGTTTAACTTCTTGTTTGGATTTAAGCCAGCTGGTCATCTCTAGCTATCTCCATAATCAACCAATAGATCCAAAGGATATGATATTGACATATGATTACAACTCTGGGCTTTGATCACAACTTGTTGGGGATATTGTTTGTCCGGAATGGTCTTTTAGCTCATTTGTTTGGATTTCCACGGCGTAGAAGGAGTCCTACAAAATTCTCACTCGTACCTGCTGGAACCTGGGGCAGATTTACAGCTATTTCACGGGGAAGAGTTTAGGCAGAGGAAAGTTGAAAGTTTACTGATCAATCGCTTGTGTAGGTTAAAGCACGTTTGTTTCAATTGGCGAGTCCGATCAAGCCATCAAGGCTCAAGCGCAAACTCTAAAGTGGTTTGGAGGGGCATTCCCCATATACCAGCCCTCTTTTGTTATATGGTGCTAAACCGTTGTGTTGAATAGGCTAAGGGATAAGGTTGTAGATACAATAGAAAGCTTTACCAGTAGGTTATCTCGGTAATCAATGGTCCACTTTCTCCATACTATTTCAAGCATGACTCCCTGGTCGCCACTTTGCTACATCCATCTTAACGCGTCCCGTTTGGGCCTAGTTCCTAGTTATTGTCCAGCTATTATGCCGGCTACGTCCTTGGCTCCAGCTAATTTGAGAATTGTTTCAGCCTCTCCTAGGGGGATAGGCAGGGCTTCTCTGCCCAGCTCAGCCAGCCCTGTCTATCCACGCTGCCCGTGCGGCAACCAGGCGGGCGCTAAAATTTTGGAAACCCATTTTCGGAGCAGAGAAAAGAAATGAACCGTCCGTAATTTTTTACTAGACAAAAAAAAAATCACCAAATTGAAACCAAAATTAAAGGTGCTGCTGACCATTATTCTGATAAAGGGAAAACTTGACTTTCCCGTTTGTTTTTCCTTCTCTCATTACTGCTATATTGAAATAGTGATTACATTCCACAAAAACATTCACAAATCAAGTGCTATACCATCAGGACTGTATTTAATTTACGTCAAGTGTTTGATTATAAACATACTTCTCATCTCATTCAAGAAAAAGAAGGTTTAAATCATCTTTAGAAAAACATACACCGGAGACACGAGCTTTCAAATTAGTCGTGTTAACAAAACCACATCATCTCTGAGGAGGATATCCTTTGCATTATAGAGTCCACTATTATCCATGATAGGTATGCCTACGCCAACTTCCGGAACATCAAGCATATCCCCAAATGATGATTTGATAGGGTCTGCTTCACAATCACCAAATTTCTCTACAACTTCCAGCTCTGCAGCACAATCTAGAAAATCATCTAAACAATACCAGCAGTCCGTCAATGGCTTTGCACCTATTCCTAAGAAGTCTGCCATCATCAAGACGGACAAACCTAGACCGCACATTTGCACAACGTGTACCAGGGCTTTCGCACGCTTGGAGCATTTGAAAAGACATGAACGCTCACATACAAACGAGAAACCATTCCAATGTGCAGCTTGTGGTCGTTGCTTTGCTAGAAGAGATTTGGTATTGAGACATCAGCAGAAACTGCACACGTCTTTAAACACAAATGATACAAATCATAAGGATTTCAAAAAGGGCGAGAATGAAAATATCATTACAAATTTTGGTAATAAAGAAGTGAGTTTACCTACAAAGGGCGAACCTATCCCAGAGGACCCCAAGCCACCAAGACAGAGAAGAGGCTCACAGCAGCGTAAACCCTCTGTGCCACATCTCAAACATCACCAGAGCCAAAACTACACACACGAGCAAGCACAGCATCAAGAACAATCCCAAGTGGCGCCTTCGTTGGACAGCTTCAGCTTCCAGAATAATAGCTATGGCGGGAGAAGCTCGATAGACGCTGCCTTTGATGAGCATTCGACACTGTTCAAACACGCTGAGAACTTGAAGCATCAACAACGTCATGAAGAGAACCATCAGCATCAACAGCATCCTCACACACAACCGCCAAAGAAACGCCACCGTCACAACTCGTTCAGCGCAAGCTCTACAATGTCGTACACCAAGTTTGATAACCAGGAATCGTTCCATAACGAGCACGAACTACCAGAGGCGCCTCATCAAGTGGGATTCGCTACACCTCAATTGACAGCTCAAGAACTGACAAACAAGGCCTTGATGAGCGGGTTTGATCTGAATGCGTTGGGATTGCAACACGAGATTGATGATTTGGATTTGAACATGAGTGCCACTGCGGCAAATAGTAGAACTGAGACTCCAGCTGTGCAAAATGGTCAACAGAGTCATCGTGGTGATGTTGATTATTTCCAAAATCATAATGGTGGTTCAAATCATCTGCACACGGGGCCAAACAGTCATAGTCAATCAAGAGTTAGTACACCTTATCAATTCAATTTCACACCAGGTGGGAATATGATTGATATGCCTATCCTAAATGAATATTTACATCTAGGTGGTGCTGGTGGTGGTGCTGGGTTTATACCCAAGAATTCAAATGTTAATATGAATTTATTCAACAATAACTCTGTTGCTCCTTCACCAAATAATCATTCAACTGCTGATGCTGGTTCATCTATAAATGCACAATTAAATCATATCTCTACAAATACTTCAAGTTCAATTCATGATAGTTCAAGTTCACCTGATGATTGGTTGGGTGAATTTATTAATACACCATTTGATCAAAATTTTACATCAAATGCTAAAAATTTTAATTCAATTGGGTTTATTCCAAGTGTTTCACCTTCAAATTCTCATAATTCATCAATGTCACATCCATCACATCAATTGAAAATTGAAACTCCTCAAAATAATAATTTCCCAACGGGGAATAGTCATACAAGTGGTTCAATACCTGGTTCATTAGGTGTTTCTACTCAAAACACACCAACAAATCCACAAATTACAAATGCTCAAGTATTGACAAATAATGATATTCCATCATTATTTAGATCAAGACAAATTGATTTATTCAAGAAGGAAATTGAAAATAATGAAGATATTAAGACTCAAATCCCATTATTTACTTCAGATTTACGTGAAACAATATTAAATTTAAACAATTTAAATGATTCACAATTCCCTTCATTAACTGAATTAAATCAATATGCAACTTTATACAAGACTGAATTTGACAAGTATTTCCCATTCATTCATTTACCAACATTGAAATCATCTATTGATAATTATCCATTATTATTATCAATTGCAGCTATTGGTGCATTATATGGATTTCATTCAACACATGCCATGTTATTATTTAACATTGCAAGATTTAGAATTCATGAATTTTTAGAACATGAAAAATCATTTAGAAATAATAATAATATACCAATTTGGATTTATCAAAGTATGGTTTTATCAATATTTATTGGAATTTTCAATAATGATTTATCCATAACTAAAACAATGACAATTATGTTAAATTCATTGATTGAATTGATTAAATTAACTTCATTAAATTTACCATTGGAAAATTTTATAACACCACCTCCAATTATTGATAATTTACAAAATACTTCTGATACAGTATTAGAACAAAATTATAAATATTTTATATTGGCACAAACAAGAATTAGAACTTGTCATACAGCATTATTAATTTCAAATCTTTTCACGTCATTAATTGGATTGGATTGTTCATTACATTCTATTGATGTTAATTGTGGTATTCATTGTAAACAAGAATCATTATGGGATAGTTCAACATATCAAGAATGGGCTGAAATTTTACAAAAGGAAAATTATGTTATTGATTCAAAATTTGCATTAATTGAATTATCAAATGGTAATAATTCATATACAAATTGTTTAACATATTTAAGTATGAATAATTGTATTTTAGCTGAAGATGATCATTTAAATAAAAAATTACAAATGAAAACTTTATTATCATTATTAATGTCAATTCATGAAAAAATTTATCAAGAACGTGCACTATTGAAAAATGAAACTAATGGTGTTATTAAGGCAACTAAATGGAGAATGAATTCAAGACCTGTATTGGAAAGTTTAATTAAAAGTTGGGAGAGTTTTTATATCAAGAGTGGTGGTGTTTTATATTTACAAGATTCAAATCTTTCAGTTATTTATAATAAGGATCCAATGTTGAGATTAATTTTACCATTATTATCATTTGCCAAGATTAGAAAATGTATTCATTTAACACCAATTATTGAAAAAATTTGGAAAAAAGATTGGGAAGGTATGAATGATACTTTAAAACATTTAAATGATGATCCAGAAGCTTTAAAAGATGCAACAAATTATGCATTAGATATTGTTAATTTATGGATTGATTATGTCTCTATTGTCAAAGATGCCGAAAAGACATCTATAAGAACTCCAATTTTTTTCATAACTTGTATTTTCACATCATTATTAATTATTGCAGAATTTTTATTAAGTGTGGAAAGATGGTCACAAAATTTTGGTAATAATCCAATTTATCTTAATGCAGTGGAACGTACATTATGGTTACGTTCTGAATTAATTTTTAAAAAAATTGAAAATAATTTAATCTTGAATGATAAAAATAAAACATATGCAGAATTTTTAAGATTAGAAGCAAAAGGTGCATTAGATGTGGAAACACTTGATGATGAATTAGCTAAAAAGGCAATGAATCCAAATACTGATATTAATGAAACAATTAAAGTGATTAAAGATGCAAGATTATCTTCAAGAGGTTTATATATGGGTGTTAGAATTTTAGCTGATGCACCAATTTGGCCAATTGCATTATTATTTGCTCAAGCTTTAAAATCAAGAGCTATTCATATTTCTAAATCACAACCATCATCTCCAACTTTATAGAGAACAAACATGGATGAAATGAAACGACACAGAACAAGGTATTTATTAAATTATAACCATTCAAGAACTATATACATATAATAAATTTAGAAGTTTGGTTTGACAATTTGTAGTTGTAAGTTATAAGCTCATCGCTTCTGCGCGAACCGATTGTGTGCGCGGATTAAAAAAAAAATATACAGATAAAAGAAATCAAAACATAGAAACCAATATATCATAGTTTATCAAATACCAACATCCACTGCCAAAGTGTTTTCCAAAAAGTTTTACCATACTGCATCCAAGGTAGTAGACACATTGGTGAAACCGCAAACTCATATACCAACCATGACCAAGTTACAAGGAAGAGAGTTATTCAACTCTATTGGTAAACCACAACGTATTGTTGCACCAATGGTTGATCAATCAGAATTAGCATGGAGAATACTTTCACGTAGATATGGTGCTACGTTATGTTATACACCAATGTTTCATGCCAAATTGTTTGCCACTAGTGAGAAGTATAGAAAAGATATGTGGTCTGAAATGGATGGTGATGAAGAAAAAGATCGTCCATTAGTTGTACAATTTTGTGCAAATGATCCTGAATATTTATTACAAGCTGCCAAACATGTTGTAGGGAAATGTGATGCTGTGGATTTAAACTTGGGGTGTCCCCAGGGTATCGCTAAAAAGGGGAATTATGGTGCTTTTTTAATGGATCATTGGGATTTAGTTTATAAATTAATTAATAAACTACATAATGAATTAGAAATTCCAGTGACGGCAAAGATAAGAGTATTTGAAGATAGAGAGAAAACTTTAGAATATGCCAAGATGGTTCTTAGTGCAGGTGCACAATTTTTAACTGTTCATGGTCGTTTAAGAGAACAAAAGGGTCAAAAAACAGGTTTAGCAGATTGGGAAATTATTAAATATTTAAGAGATAATCTTCCAAAAGAAACTGTGTTCTTTGCCAATGGTAACATTTTATATCCTGAAGATATTACTAGATGTTTAGCAGATATAGGATGTGATGCAGTGATGAGTGCAGAGGGGAATTTATATAATCCAGGTGTATTTGTTCAAAGTGATGATATTGAAAAACAATTTCCAAGAGTTGATCATTTAGTAAGAGAATATTATGAAATTGTTAAAAATTGTCCTGGTAATGCATCCAAGATTGCCATGAAGTCACATTTTTTCAAAATTCTAAGACCTTTCTTACCAATTCATACAGATGTTCGTGAAATGATTGCGAAAACATCACCAAAGCATAATTTTGGTGATGTTGAAGCTATTGTGATAAAAGTTGAAGAGATTGTCAAGGAGATTTTCAATAAACCAGATATTAAAGAATTGGATAAGATCACTACAGGTGAGATTCAACCATGGGGTGGTGCATATAAGCAAATTCCATATTGGCGTACACAACCATATTTTAGACCTGTTGATGGTGTCACTGGTGATAAGAGAGTCACAGAATCGCTTAAAAAGCAGGATGAGCAAACAGAGGGCGAGGATCAACAGAAAAGGAAAGCTGAAGAGGGATTAGAAAAAGAAGAGGCGAAAAAAACCAGTAATTAACTTGTAAATAGAATCAATATAGAATTTCATACGTGGGTTCATATCTGCGTACATAATCAATCCCGGTTCGCGCAGCAGTGGCCAATTTCCCATATAAACCGAATAGCTTTTTAAACATTGACATTTCTCTATTTCACCAATTTCTACAAACTAAGAAAACAATGCAAAGATGAGCCAAGATCTCCAGCCGTTGCTTGCACAGGGGAACGCTGTTTCTCGTCGAAGATCGCTGGGCCAGCGAGCCTACAACAGGGCCAGAAGTGCCAGTGCTGTGAGTGCAATTAGCACGTCGATAGAGTCTGTGAAGGAGTTTATTGTTGATAATTGGCCCTCTTTGACGACGCAGAAGTTTGTTGCTGGTGTTGTGTGGGCGCTGCTGGCAGTGGTGGTGTTCAACCTGGTGTTCCTGCCTAGGACCTCTTTGGGGAGAGACTACAGAAGGATCCACTTCTCCAAGCTGTCGAAAGTTGAGACGCAGAGGCTCTTCTTGAAGTCGTTGAGCGACGAGAACAACGCTGCAGAGTACCTACAGAGGTATACACAGGGTGAAGATCAAGACAGGGCACAGTTTACCTATGACAAGTTTAAGGAGTTTGGGTTCAAGCCGTATAAGGAGAAGTATCAGGTGTGGTATAATCACCATGTGTCGAGTGGAGTGAAGTTGATCAACCCGGAAGGTGAAGTGATGTATGAACCGACTTTACAAGAGGACTATCCAGGCTAAGGTGGTGCTAATCATGCATTCCATGCCTACTCTGCTAATGGTAATGTCACCTCCGAATACATTTATGCAAATTTTGGGTCCCAAGAGGACTATAGGCTTTTAAACAATGCCCAGATACAGACAAATGGCACAATTCATATTATAAGGTATGGCGATCTACATGCAAGTATTAAATTGAAAAATGCTGAAAAGGCAGGTGCTGTTGGTGTGTTGTTATATACAGATCCTCAAGATGATGGTGAAATGACTGAGAGAAATGGGTACCAGGCATACCCCGGGGGTCCAGCTAGAAACCCATCAAGTATACAACGAGATACACTAGCACATATTTTTGAACAACCTGGTGATCCAACAACACCAGGGTTTGCAAGTTCAAGATTAGGTAAAAGACAAGATCCAAGTGCTTACATTGCTAGTATACCATCTGTGCCAATAAGTTTTAATGAAGTTTCACCCTTGTTGAGCGAATTATCAGGTAAGGGTGTCAAGTTCCAATGGACTGGTGATGTTTCATCATTTGATTATTCAACTGGACCTTCTGAGTACCAAATCAATCTGCATAATGAACAGAGTTACAAGATTAGACCAATAACAAATGTCCTATACACCATTCCAGGATTGCTAAATGAAAAAGTCTTCATTGGGAGCCATAGAGATTCATGGACTAACAATGGTGCAGGTGATTCTGGTAGTGGGAGTGCTATTTTACTTGAAATTACTAGAGCTTTTGGAGAATTGATTAAGAAAGGCTGGAAACCATTAAGAACCATTGTAGTTGCCTCATGGGATGGTGAAGAATTTGGTATGTTGGGATCAACAGAATATGGTGAATATCATAAAAATGATTTGAAAAAAAATGTTGTAAGTTATTTAAATTTAGATATTGGTATCACTGGTGATAAATTACAAGTGGAATCAAATCCTTTATTAGATCATTTCTTAGTTGATGCTAGTAAATATATCCCATTCCATGATAATGAAGATGATTTTACACTACATGATTACTGGCATAATCAGGATGGTAATTCTATTCAAATTTTAGGTGGCGGTTCTGATTTCTCAGTATTCCAACATCATTTGGGTATACCAAGTTGTACAGTGTATTTTAAAAATAATGGTACACAATCACCACATAATAAACATTCATTGTTTGATTCATATCATTGGTTATCAACTTATATTGACCCTGAGTTCCATTTACATAAGATTCTGGCTAAATATTTTGGATTCTTAGCTCTTTCTATAAGTGAAAACGAGGTTTTTGAATATAAAGTTGCACATTATGCACGTTTGATTTCAAGTTATTTCAAAGATTTAAAGAATGAAATACCCGATGAATGGTTGAAGCGCAGTGATGACAGGCTTCATCAATTGATTCAAGATGTTGAGAATGCGTTTGATGAGTTTTATAAATTTGCTAAATTGTTTGACCAAAGAGAAGTGGAATTACAAAAACAAATATCTATAGATTATCCTTGGTTTAAGATCTATAAAAAAATGAAACTTGCCATTGACATCAAGATCTTGGGTACTAGAGCCAAAAAGATTGATAAGATATTTCTTCACGAGGAAGGATTACAAAATAGACCATGGATGAAACATATCTTGATTGCACCTGATCGTGATACTGGGTTAAAAGGTGATGTCTTACCGGGATTACACGAGGCATTGAAAGATGATGATTATAACCAGTTTGTAAAATGGCTCGAAATTATTGCTTCAAAGACAAGGATGGCTGCAAAGAAGGTTAATTTAAACTAATGTATAACGATAATTGTAATGATTAATTAATTGTAGTCAACTGTCATTCGACTCCGTGACAATAAAACCAGTCCCGACTTCCCGATCGCAAATTTATAATTATACCCTTCGACGACTTGAATAGATCAAATTGTGATTAAAGTATCAATTAAATTCAAACTATGTTTTCAAGAACCGTTTTTAAAGCTCCACAAGGTGCTCGTTTATTCTCATCATCTGCTGCTACCCTTGGCTCAAAAGTCTATTTCGTTCCAGCCATTGGTGGTGAGTAATTGCGTTCATAACTGCATGCATTGTTTGAATACTAACGAATTGTCTTACAGGTAGAAAATTAGACAGAATTGAATTTGAATTATACGATGAAGTATGTTAAATGGTTGTTTAAATTGACTGCTAAGGACTAACAGTGTTATAGGTCACACCAAAGACCGCTGCTAATTTCAAAGCTTTATGTACTGGTGAAAAGGGGTTTGGATTTGAAGGCTCACCATTCCACAGAGTGATTCCACAATTCATGTTACAAGGTGGTGATATCACACATGGTAATGGATTTGGTGGTAAATCCATCTATGGTGCTAAATTTGCCGATGAAGTGAGTAATATTATACCATTTTCCACAGGAGAATCTATTCTAACCGTTATTTAACAGAACTTCACCAAGAAGCACACCAAACCAGGTCTTTTGTCCATGGCCAATGCTGGTCCAAACACCAACGGATCTCAATTCTTCATCACCACTGTTCCATGTCCTTGGTTAGACGGGAAACACGTTGTTTTCGGTGAAGTCACCAAGGGTTATGATACCGTCAAGACCATCGAAGCCTACGGTACTGCCAGTGGTCAAACTAGAGCAGAGATTGTCATCTCAGAATCTGGTGAAGTCAACTAGAAAACTGTAAATAAAATGTGTTGAAATGTTGAGATTAAGATTTGTAGCTACTTTATACGTTCGCGAATTTATAAATGTCCCGGTAATTTCTCGAGAAAAAGGAAAGCCTGGCTTCTCCTGAAAAATCGCTAGCATTTCACCAAAAGAATCAACAGATTTCAGCTACGTGAATTGCTTGTGAATTGCTTGAGAATTTATATAGAAGGATAAGATTGAAATTGAAGCCATGGACGATATCAAGAAAAATTTGAACAACATCTCGCTGTACGATGTCAAGGCCTATGTCCGTAAGGCCCAGAATGTCGTGTACAACTACACAGAGATGGAATCCAAAGTGAGAGAAGCTACAAATAACGAGCCATGGGGAGCTTCTAGTACACTGATGCAGAAGATTGCTGCTGGGACTTATAACTACAGAGAAAGAGAGGAGATCATTGGGATGGTTTTCAGAAGATTCACCGAGAAGGCTTCTAATGAATGGCGTCAGATTTATAAATCTTTGCAATTGCTAGAATATTTACTCAAAAATGGGTCGGAAAGATTTGTTGATGATGCTCGTGCCAATTTGAGTTTGATAACCATGTTGAGATCCTTCCATTATATCGATTCCAAGGGAAGAGATCAAGGTATTAATGTCCGTACAAAGGCTAAAAATCTTGTGGAATTGTTAAACAATGATTCAGCATTGAGAACTGAAAGAAAGAAAAGTAGAGAAAATTCTAAAAAATTCCTAGGTGTTGCCGGTGGTGGTCCATCCACAATGCCAGGTGCTGGTGGTGATGATTTTGGTACTTATGAAGGTAGAATCTTTGGTGACGGTGGTGTTTATGGTGAACGTTACGAAGAAACAAGATCCGCATCTAGATCTAATACTGATTTTGAAGAATATGATGCAGGTGAAACTGTGAGTCCTTCTAAAGTTAAGAGAAACTCTTCAAGAAATTATGGTGCTCGTGCTGCTGCTAGAAAAGCTAGTTTGAACAAACCAGTGCCAAAACCTGCACAAAAGAAAGAAGTAGATCTATTTTCATTTGATGATGAACCAACAACAAATGGTGGATCATCTTCATCAGCTGCTCCAGCTGCTGCCCCTGCTGCTGAAGAGGAAGACGATGACGAATTTGGTGATTTCCAAGGTGGTGCGACTCAACAATCTCAACCATCTCAACCATCGTTAAATTCAAACACCTTGGCCAGTTTATATCAACCATCACAACAGACTAATAATTTCAACGCTGCACCTGCCAATGACGGCTTTGGTGATTTCACATCATTCACATCCAATGGCCCACAGGCCCCACCTCAACAACCAAACTTCAATTCATCTATATCTTCAGGTCCAGCACAGGCACCTAAGAAGGATGCATTCAGTTCATTATTCCAAGCTGCCTCTTCCACTGCTCACACTGGCAAACCAAGCACACCATCCCTTCAATCTAAACCATCATATACTGCCCAACCTCAACAACAACAATCTCAACAACCAGCTACCCAATCTAAACCGCAATCAAATGGTGATGAATTGAACTTGTTGGACTTGTAAAGTGGTGGAAAGAAACGAAAAAATAAAAGCTTTTGAATTTGTATACATGGGCTCACCCGCTAATTGCCCACTGTTAATGTTGTATAAGTGTTCATTATAGAAGGAACTGTTTTGTACTTGTTGTAGTTTATCATGGTGTGTCCCTTGCCAGGAATTTCCAAAATCTCGAATATATCAAATGTTGATATCTTGACATGAATTCATAAACTAGTTCTTTTGTGAAATTAAAGGGATAGAAAAAATGACAATCTACTCGTTCTGGATCTTTGATAGACACTGTGAGTGGTTATGAGTGTGTTCTTTAATGACAATACTAACAATTCTTAGGCAACTGCATCTACGACAGAGAATGGACACAAGTTATACAACAACATACAAATGATTTCCTTCCTAGCGGATCAATCAACTCGAAGAACAGTGAAGACGCTGCAAAGCTACTATTTGGTGCATTGTTCTCGCTAAGGAACATTGCGAGAAAGCTAGGTGACGGGTTTGAGGAGGAAAACACTTTGGATTCATATTCCACGGCAAAATATAGAGCACATTTCTATGAAAGTGCATCTGGATTGAGATTTTGCATAATAAGTGACCCAAAGACACAAAATCTTCAAAGAGTGTTGAAAGAGATATATTCAAATCTATACGTGGAGCATGTAGTGAAGAAGTGAGTTGATATCTGATATCTATATGAGAAAAAAATTACTAACAATACCAAAGTCCCCTTTCACCTGTGGATTTTAAACCTGGTTCCAAAATTACAAATCCAAGATTCATAAGACTACTTGATAACTACTTATCTACGATATGAATAATATAAATAAATGCATTGATGATGATGATTCAAACTTCAAAAGTTTCTCTGTCAACTAATCCGTAAAGATCTCCTAATAAATGAATGATTTTATCCAATTCCCTTGTGATTACATTTGTCACCAACAAATAGGAATAAAGCAGAACATAGTCTTCGTTGGAAAGCAGCTTTCTGTTTCTAATATCACATAACTTAACCATTAATCTATCCTTTGCATGTTCTGTTGATGCAGGTTTAGCAGGTAATGGGAATCCTAAAGTTATTGAAGATGAAATCATGTAAAATATTAAAAAAATTCTATTTTGTAATTCTTCTCTTTCTTGATGTGTATATTGTAATACAATGAGTTCATCCTCTGAAAGTTGAGTTTCCACTTGAATCATAGTATTCATATTTTGGAAAGAATCAATGATTCTTTGTGTACAAATCATCAACTTCCGATATATATCAATTCTAAATTTCGCTTTCAATCTTGTCTCTTTTGGTGCTTGTTTCAACAAGAGTTCTAATTCTCTCATAACATTATTGATACCATGTTGATCAATTAATCCACTTAAAACGGTATCTTCATCATTTAATGGATCCATATTCCAAATCACTCCTAATCTAAGCCATAATATTGATAATCCTCTTTTCAATCTATTTCTTGCAGTGATTGGTAAAAATGTTATAGTCATAATTAAAGCCCAAATGACACCAACAACAATCCCCCAAAATCTATGAATTGCAATATCACGAATTATAGGATCAGTATCACCATCTTCCAGATCATCTTGTCTTGTGATATTAAAACTGTATAATGCAGTAATATTATACGTCAATAGTATAAATCTTCCATATGCATTATTTTCCTTCCAATTTAATATGATATGGAAACAAAATAATGATAATATCCATCCAGTGGTACATAGAGCAATAACATTTCCATCTGATAATGTCCATATTAAATATGCACCAAATGCACCTATGAATGTCCCCAAAAATCTCCAATTAACAGTCATAGTGGTACCACCTAATGATTTATTCATAATAATACAATATGTGACTAATGCCCATTCACCTCTCCATTCCATAAATGTTTGTGCAGTTTGTGGTAAATAAGCTAAAGATGCAAGAACAAAAGCTCCAAGTCCAACTCTTATACCAAATTGTGTTTCAACTTTCCTGAAAAAACTGAAAAATTTCCAAATTTTATAACCTAATTTATTAGATTGATCTGTATTTGAATTTTTCTGTTGTAAATTAATGTTTAAATTTTCTAATGCAACATTTAAATCTGGAACTTTTTTTGGGGTATGTCCTTCATTTTTGATCTTCCAAAATTTGATCCAATGCCATGATCTTGGGTTATTCTCAGTGACTTCACTATATTCATTAAGCAATCCAATGAAATGATCAAGTTCTTTTGAATATTGTGATAATAAAGATGCAAAATTACCACAACTTGCGGCAACTTCTTCTTCATCAATTTTTGTTTCAATTGTTGTGTTAACTTTAAAAATTTTTTGATCATAAAGCTTTGTTAAGGCACGTTCATATTTTTTACTAAATAAATCTCTTGCTAAAGTTAAACTTTTTTTATAATGGAATGTTTCCTTTGATGGATAATTATCATTTTCTTCAAATGGCATACCATCAAGTACACCACGTATTGTATATGAAAATGATCTTAATGAAGGTCCTAAGTAGTATATGAATAGATCAAATAATTGTGTAGGATTTATGGCTGTCATTTCATCAAGTGTAGAGGTTGATTCACTCATGTGTAAATTATTACTTTGGTTTTCATCAGATTCTAAAGTTCTTATAGAATTTAATTCAGAATTATCTTGTGATTCTTGATCATCTTGTAATGTTGACCATTGAAATTCTGCAGAACCTTTCAATCCACCCAATTGACTCTCTAATAATTGAGCTGATCTAACAAGTCTAGTAAAGACATGGTATTCTTGTTCTTTACCCATCAAGTATAGTTCATATTTAGATTCTTCTAATGAAGTGTTTAAAGTTGTTGAATTTTTTTTAATCTTGGCTGATAATGAATTGAGTTCATTAGAATTGATATCACTCTTGTAGATGAAACTTGATTCAATCCTTGATAAGTACGATGACATGAATGAACAACTATCATTTAAATCTTTTTTCAATTTTAAAGTGGCAGATGTAGGTATGATCAGATAACATACAACAACTGTTATCAATGCACCACAACAAACAATGTTAAAAGTTGTCCATAGTCTATTGACTGGAATGTTACCACCATTTTGTGAGCCTTCTTTAATGATACATGATACAATGGAAATGATAGCTAAAGAGCATGCGGTATTGAATGTTGGATGATTCATTTTTTGCTTCATGTAGGATACAACACCTAACGATGCAGATGCAGATAAAAGATTGATTAAAGATCCAACTTCTTCATATCCATGCCTATGGAATATGCTTGATATGTATGTTGTCACCATTGAAATTGAAAAACTGAATATTAAAGAGATCACAACAAATATCAAACTTTGATGCATAGAACCAAATGTTCTTGAAGGGTGGAAATAGACCGCTACCGTTGCGACAACGTGTTTTGAGTCACTTCTCCCCAAAAGCTCTGAAAATCTGAAATTGTAGACAGCCATCGAGGCCAAAGCGTAGGCTATAGAGCACTTGATGACATATCTGTGTGCATATACAAATGACACCAGGTACATGAAGTATAACTTGACCGAGCTCCATATGTTCGAGGAGCTCACTGGTCGGTCAATCAAAGTCTGATTCTCCAAGTCACCATAGTCGTTCCCGTAAGACAAGGTCAGCCTCCTAGTTCTCTCACCGGTCTCAGCAACAATCACAGAGCCATGTCTCGTGAGCCTTGGTGGGAGCCCGTTGAGCAAGTCGCTGAACGAGACATCTCCAGCACTGTCCGTGGACATGAACGACCTGTACTGCCGCACTTTCCTGTCCTCATCACCAGCTTCCCCGATCAAGGGCTCCCTCTCTCTCGATGAACTTGTCCTGATGTTTCTGTTGGAGCCTGAGTGGCTTTTGCTCTTGGACATTGTTATGGTGGCACTTTCGACTCAAAAGCTGTCAAAACCGTCCAATGTGTACCCGGGAAGACACCACTGCGCAATCGAGCCACACTTCGCAGCTTCACCAAAGAACCTTCTGTTATAGACCAGCTAACCTTGAACTCGGCCAGTAATTTGATTATTGTTGATGTTGATGTTTTCACTTTGTTTACGTTCTCCATTCGCTGCGGCGCGCACCAATTTTTCCTGCACTGAAAATTTGAAGGCAAAAAAAACAGAAAACAAATGAACGTCTATATATAAAGATCAGACAGCTCATCTCGGCCAACTTCACCAAGAACAACCACTGAGAACTACAAAGACATGTCAGGACTAGACGCAGCCGTGCAAGAGGAACTAAAGAGCTTCGTGGGCACGCAGCTCACGCAGGCCGAGGACTTCACCGACGACGTGAAGGAAGTCTCGGAGTACATTGTCATCTTGATTTCTAATAACAAGACCTTGGAAGAGACCACCACAGAGCTAACCACGCTATTCGATGCTCCAAGTGTGCCGGTGATCATAAAGAACGCCTACGAGGCACTGGCCAATTTCCAATCCCGCCAAAACGAGACTGTGTCTGAGTTGCCATCTTCAGCTCCACAAACAGCTGGGACAGATGAGGTGTCTCCACATGAGTCTGAAAAGAGTATATTATCAGATGCCTCCAGTGGGAGAAGTATACCTACAAAGCCTGCCGGTCTTTCTGGGAGAATATACCCAAACTCTGGTGTGAATAAAGGTTTCAAGAATGGTGGTGCTGGTGGTCCAAGAAATTTTGCCTTGAGAAATGCTGATAATTTACAAAAAGCAATGGAGTTATCTGGTATACAAGGTGCTCAAAGAGTTAATAGAAAAGGCCGTTGTCATAAATTCCCACATTGTCCATATTCTAGAGATTGTCAATATGCTCATCCAACAAAACCATGTTTCCAGTTTCCAAACTGTCCAAATCCACCAGGTACATGTAATTTCCTACATCCAGGTCAAGATGATGAATTGATTGCAGAACTGGAAAAGACAAGAGCTGAATTCATTCAAAACAAACAACTACAGCAGAAACAAAGATTAAGTGAAACATTACAACATCAAGCTGGTATTTCATTATGTAAATTTGGTACAATGTGTACAAATTTACAATGTCCATTTGGTCATCCAACACCAGCAAATGAAGATTCAAAAGTCATTCAATTAGAATGGTGTCCACAAAACTTGAAATGTGAAGATCCTTCATGTGCCAAAGCTCATTCATCATTATCTAAAATCAAAGAAGTTAAACCTGCACAACCGGAAAAATCATTAGATGCATGTAAATTTGGAATGAATTGTTCAAATCGTCATTGTAAATTCCGTCATGCTAGAAGTACAGTGATGTGTCGTGATAAAGAGAATTGTACAAGAATTGATTGTTTGTTTTCGCATCCAATTAATGAAAATTGTCGTTTTGATACAAGTTGTAAAAACAAGAATTGTTTATTTCAACATCCAAATGGTAAAACAGAAACAGGACCACCTGCAACTTCAATGAAATGGGAAAAAGAGAAGACTAATGAAAGACAATTTGCTGTTCCAGAAGATCAAGTTTTAGAACAAGCTCCAGTTCAACAAGAATAAGTTTTAGATTATTGTGTATATATATTAAGGAACGTTTTTTATTATATTGCATTGAACAAGTTTATGCTTTGCAATAATGTGTGTTAATTAAATGATAAAGTAGTCTACAAGTTCAAGTTTAAAAAGCAATTAAATTACTATACATTATAATTAAATAATCTAGTAAGCTTTTTTAGAGGCAGCAGCTTCATCAGAGTAAACATCTAATGGAGAAACTGGTAATTCAGTTTCTTTCCATAAGTTAGGAGTCAAGAAACCGTAAGTGTTAGCAATAGCAACGAAAGCAGCTTTAACAGTGTTTTCTAAAGTTCTAGTAGAACCTGAAGAAGAAGTATAACAATCTTCAACACCAGCTAATTGTAATAATTTTTTAACAGCTGGAGAGGCAACAATACCTTTACCTCTTGGGGCTGGAACCATTCTAACGGAAACTGAACCAGATTTACCGGTAGTTTTAGCAGAAACAGTATGTGGAGCACCCAAGTTAGAACCCCAATAACCTCTTCTGATTGGAATGATTGATAATTTGGCAATGATGATACCAGCTCTGATAGCAGTAGCAACTTCCTTAGCAGTCTTGATACCTAAACCAACATGACCGTTAGAGTCACCAATGACAACAACAGCTTTGAATCTAGTTCTTTGACCAGCTCTAGTTTGCTTTTGAACTGGTTTAATTTTCATAACTTCATCTTTTAATTCTGGTAATAAAGTATCAATGATTTGGAATTCCTTAACTGGTAAAGAGTGTAAGAAGATTTCTTCAATAGTTGAAATTTTACCAGCTTTCACTAATCTACCTAACTTGGTGACTGGAACCCATCCTTTTTCTTCACCATCTCTTCTACCACCTCTTCTACCTTGACGGCCTCTGTTGTTACGGGCGAATCCACCTCTTTTTGGAGCTTCTGGAGCAGACATTTTATCTAATGATTTATCGTCGGAATTGTTCGTGGAAAGTTGATGTTGGTAACTTTCGATCGACGTGATGACAATATGTACTTTTTAAAAGAGTCTACAACGCACAGAGTATGTACATTTGATTTCAAGTATATTTTTTTTTCACTGGAGGTTTTTCGCGCACGAAATTAGATGACAGTTTTGAAACAAAAAATGAGTTGATGGTGTGTGGATGTAAAAATATATAAAGCCCTGTATCTATGCACGTGATGTGGTGTTTCTTAGCCCTAAAGGCCTATCCGGCTAAAAGGCATAGAACATAGAACTCATCGTACAAGGGGTTAAAACAAATTAACAAGACAATTAAGACCAAACCTACAAAATCCCTCTCAGATGAATATGTCATTTATATAGTGTAGTCATCGATATAGTTTAACTGCAAAATAAAGAACTCCCAATCAGGTTTGAGTATAGATCTACTCGATAAGATAAGAGCAGTATTCAAACCATTATTGTTCTCCATATATGGCTAAAAAAAGGGAAATAATCAAACTTTGAAAATCAGTAGGAATCAAAAATTTTATAATATATCATGATATTATAATTGTTCATTTCTTGTTGTATTTTGGATAAAAGACTGAAAATAAGTAACCATCCAAGATTGCAAATCCAGCAACAGCAGCCAATATCAAACTGATTTCTTGGTCAGATTTGAATCTAAAGATACGTTGACGATCTTGTAAGGCAACTATAGCAGCAGAGATTGCACCAATACCAACAACAGTTTGTGTAGCAACAGCTGGATTCTTTAATTCTTCTTGAGCAGTGGCAGCACCTGAAGTGGTTGCATTGACAACATATTGAGCAGCTTGTGTAACTTTTTCACTAACGCTTCTTACAAAGTTCAAAACTGGACCTTTGTTATCTTCATATGCCTTCTTCACTTTCTTTTCAGCTTCTCTCTCAGCCTTTTTAGCTTCTTCACCTAATTTTGGCAAATCCTTCTTCAAGTCATCAACTTTTTGATTAACAACAGCTTTACCGCCCAATGCTGATTTCTTAGCTTCGTCAGCAACGGTTTCCACACTTCCTGATGGATCTGATGTTTCTTTCAATTCTGGTGGAGTTGGTAGTTTCCCACTTCCAGTTGGGCCTGATTCAGCAGCTTTTGATGCGTATCTAATTTGCAATCAGTTAGTAAAAATATCATCACAATGGGCTAACCATGTATTTAATCACTTACGACATGATTGATTTATTTGTAGTTGTCTTGTCTTGATGTTTTGTGTAAAGTGTGGCAAACCAAGTTTATAGGATTTCACGTAGATTTTATATCTTTTTTGATTTTTCTGGTCTCCCCTTATTAGATTGCTTAAAATGGTGCCAAATGAAAATGAGATATGCGACGGATTATAGAATAGCAAATTGGTAACTCTTCACTAGTTTATACAAATTGAATAAAATAGAAACAGTGCAACTTTAGGTTTTTATATACTCTCAGAATCCTACACGTCTTGTCAGAATGTGACCCTTTATACCTTGACGCTCCTAAACAGCAATCAATGAAATCCGGGGCAAGGCTTAAGTGAAATACAGCAAATAAACTCAATTCCACAAAACTGAAGCAATTGGGTAACTTGAGTAGTGAAACTTACTGATTTTCCTCTGTGACAGTTCACTACACGTTTCCCTGCTCATCTAGACCATTATCACGAGTTTCTAATGGGTTCTCCAGCTCTTGTGCTGCTTTCTGTAGTCCTGATAGTACTATCTCCGATATATCGGCCCACTAAAAATTCTGGATCTTTCTATGCAGTTGTTCTAGATGCTCAACAAACATATATAGCTATGAAGTTGTGGGAATCATAATACTGTGATTCCAGGTATTTCCAAAATGTTGTTAGCTGCTTGTTTCTCCCATTTTCATGGGCATATAAATTGCTGTTTCATACATGGCGAAGCTCTCAATTACAGACTTTGAGCTGAACTCAAGGCCTAATTTGATGTAGATGCGATTTATCTGTGACACTCAGTGCTAGTATATTTCTTTACCCAATTCAACATCTTTGGACATGTATACAAACGATGTTTTATCTGCTAAAAATGTACCCTGCAGCAAGACAAATATAATTATGGTCTAAATTTCGGCCCGCGGGCCGCAAACCAAAATACATGAATTTATATTGGAGCATGATTTTAAAAGATCTTCAGATAAAAAATGTCATATGTTGACCATTGGACTCTGTTGTATCCTGCTACAGCATTAAATTTGTCAAAATCGTGATTTTGAAAATTAACAATTTTTGATTTATGGCATTTTGAGATTAATATTTACTTTTTGAGATCGTTAAATTTAAAATCTTCTGGAAAATAGAAAATTAACCCAAGCAAAATCCGGAATTTCAAAGATTTGAAAAACATAGTTATGTTAATCAAAAAAATTCAATTACAGCTATACCTTCAGATCGATTAAAAGTTTAAATTTTATTGTTGTTTTTGTTGTTTCATGTATTCCGAAGCCGAAATCTCATCTAGCGCAAACACACATATGAGATCATGAAACAAAGCTATAATCCGACGTGAGTTTCCACGATTAACGTTATATATGATTCCGTTTAGTCATTTATACTCAAGGCCGTATAAATCATGAATTGCGTCTTCAATATTTCTATTAACAATTTTAATTTTGACTAATTTAGATCAACGTATCAAGAATCAGATGTATACCGTATACCAGGAACAGAAAGATAACCAAGATCTCATCGAAAGTTAAAACCAAGCTAGCTTGACAGCCCAAGGAGCAAAACATTAGAGTGGGGTCTAGCCGCGTGTTGTATATCTGATTTAAATCAGTAGAATATACATTTTTCGATCTTTTTTGATTGACCAGCTATATGATCAGTTGAATTCAATCAAATTTAACCGAACAGCTGAAGTACATAATTAGCCGAATTGGTAGTATGAAATATTATTTTAGTCTTCATAACAATCCCATCAATTAAATTAATATAAAGTTTAATTACATGAGGAGTTGACAGCAGCTAATCAACGTTCAGTTTTCTATAAGGGATAATTAAGTTTGAACGACTAACTTTAATGATCATCGAGACATCATCTTAAAATTACGAATCACAATACGGACAAAGGCGTCATGTCTCATATCAAAGGCTTTACCACTGTTCAAATCTAGTACTGTTAAAAGAAGACATTCATGTTCAACCTTTTACGTGATAATAGATTCAGTGTGCCAAAGTCTTTTGTATGCAATCGATTTGTTCAAAAACAGGTTAGCTTTATTTACAATATAAGCAAATTATCCTAATCAGCAAGTACTAGATACTAAAAAGGTATTGGCCATTTTGTAAATATCGTACAGGGGTTTCGATAAACACTGGCGTATGGCGTATATAACCATTGATCACCTATATGCACGGAAGCTGTCAATCGGAAGACAAGGAAATACTTGAAGAATCCTTAGGAAATTGGAACAAGGTGTACAAAAGAACAAAATAAACCTTTAGAGACTATCCCTCGTAAAATATTTGAATGTTCAGTCCAAAGCAATTTCCAACCTTATCGAAGATTTAAGACAACTTGCTAAGGATACTCGTAGTGAGAGAAGGTATCACTAGTCATACAGTAAAATGTTCAAAATCTAAGACACTTTTTGTTACTAATTCCGATAAAATCCTTCTCTTTCGGGAAAGTCTAGCAGATGGATTTTTGAAGCTGCCTCCTGTAATGGTTACTGGCTTGAGGCTTGCAGTCCTGAAAATGAAAAGGGAATGCCGAATAGGACTTCCTTCATATGGATAATACTTGTAGACTGCAAGACTTCAAGCCCCAATTTCCAGGCTGGTCCCATGCACTAAGCTAGCTAGTGCAGATCAACAAAATGCAGGACTATAGCCCACCAACCTTATTTCCGGCTAGGGCTGTTGTGCTGCTGCGTGATGCAAAGAAGCCGGCACTAAAGACTCAAGAGCTAAACCTTATGCATGGAAGGCTTGAGCTAGAAAATATATCACCGCTTTTGCATATTGTACTTTTGTGGCTGCTTCGGCCACTAGGTGCTCCCTGGGAAAAAGAAAGCTCATCATCAACACAGCTTCTCCAGGCTTGGAACTTTACACAAGTAATACATTTCAAAGCCAATGAGGCTCACTACAAGCCTGTTTCCACACCAGGGATGAACAATTGACGGATTCTCAACGGGAACTCATATAGCACTGGCAAGAGCCGATTGGTTGACGCATTTGTGAAACTCGAAGACTATAAGAAAGCGTTGTAAAGCTTATGATTCAAATTTCAACCTATATAAATTAAGGTTTTAGACTTCAAATATGTATAAGGTAATTCGCGCATACGAAAGAACATGAAAGAAAAAGTAGGGCTTCCATACATTCTTGTTAAACTTTAGTGGGCATCACTATTGGATATTTTATGTCCAAAACTAGGTACCGCTTAAATGAAGTCGATAAATTCTGATTTCTGATCAGTAGTGCATGCATGAGCTGTTAGCTCCGTTAGTATATGAATCCTCGAGAGTCAAAACATCATCTATTGGCAGCTGGCACAAGTCATATAATTAGTGACTTTCAAACAGTACTACTATCGCCATCCAGGCCAATTGGTGTTGTCCATCTAACTATTTTATCGTACCATATAACTACTCTACAATAGTGCATCCTGTATTTTAGATAAGTTAAGGTTATACATACGCTATGGTATCGACCGCGCCGCCCAATTATAACACAGCTAGCTGAACGTTAGGCCATATATGTACTATACCAAATACATAGTTAACAATCAATGTTTTAAGTTTTAAATTAACAGGTATTCAAGATTGTTTAGCTGCATAAGGTGTTATAATATTTAATTACCTCGGGGAGATCATAGACATTGCGCATGACTAATACATATACTAGGGATGAACAGTTCAAACAAATGTTCAAGTAATTGGAAGTTGACAGTAGCTGAAACCATAGATGTACTATAAACTATGCAAATATTATGTTTCAAATGCCTTCGACTTTATAGGGGTACCGACACATCTTGATATCATGAGAACTCAGAAGGAAGTGCCTTGTATAGCAAGTTTTGAACCCCAGCGTATCAAGTTAGATCAGCCCGTCAATATCATTTATAAAGATTTAGCGCTGACATGAATATTTGATAATCTGTTCTGGTTAAATGAACAACACAAGCTTAACTTTCCTCTTAGGTACAACTTCTTGAAAAAATTGACCTTGATATTCAGGATTAAGCACAAAACTTAGATTTGCTCAGATGATGCAAGCAACATCTTGATTTACTTGTGCCGGATTATGCGAGAGAAGGAAACATATGAGATGCAGGAATGTCTGAGACCAGGCGGTGACGCCCAAAGCTTAAGATCGAAGCCTTGGTGGCTGCAGATCGGCGACCTAGCCTCATCCTGATTATCGCGACGCAGCGCCTGCGAGGCTCAGACCCCGGCACAACTGGAAAAAGCAAATCAAGTTTGATGCAGGCTTTGAATGATTCGGCATATAATTGAAGATCATTCAAAAAACACCACAACAGCCAGCGTACTAAACTTTGGTACACAATTTACGTATTATGACGATTAGTTAACTTATCTATATTGATGAACATGCCTATGATAGACCATATTATTGCAGCGATTGGGAGGGCAAGGTTTTGGAGACCATCAGTGTGAATTTAGAAATTGAGAATCGAAGCTTGAAAGTACCGTCTATTCTCCATAGTCCAGAGTCTACGACTCTACTGCACTAAATTGATATTCAAGTTGGTGCACTTTACGCTTATATCCACCGTACATCTTTTCTGCATTTGATTGATAATCGTTGATATTTGAAAACAAATAATTAGTAAGATAGTATCTTTATCTATATATTAACTGGGCTGGCCATGATTCTGATAAAATCTATCTAAGTAGCTACGAGAATTGTGTATGGTTCAAGACATGGGGTCTTGAATTATAATTGGCTAGCATATATACCTGTTATGATATCGTATAAGCTTGAGAAAACTTATATAGTTAAATTTATATGCACTAATGATGGAGATTCAGCGGATATATATGTTAAATTAAGATATATAGAGCTGTACGCTTAGTGTCTATAATATATTATACAACTTTGAAGAGTTTAACCTAGCCTATTTCGCTTGTACTGTGGGTCCTTGATTCGAACAAAGGTAAGTCACATTAAGATCGCTTCTAGTTGTTTGTTGTTCTATCATACTTATTATTCGAGTGTGGTTGAAAGAGCAATTTACTGCATTTACGCGTAGGTACCATTTTGTATGTTACTATACCAGCACCAGCTGTCAACTATCCCGTACACCACCGATTTGATTCGACAAGGATCAAGATCAAGATTGTGCTTCTATCGACAAAGACTACACTTATATAACATTTGCGATAAAAGGATTTGTCTTGATGTTATGCAAAAACTAGATGTTATCTTCATGGTTGCTGATATCTTTGCAATACGCTATCTTCAAGTTTAGTCGAGCTTTGATAGTACCTTGTACGCGATAAAAGCCAGAAGTTGTGGTCTGGTTATTTTGCGTCAGACTAAATGGGGTTCAAAGCAGGACTCGGCGAAAACGACGGATCGACGAGGACCTGAAAGCTGAAAGCTTCAGGATTTGGTGCACCGCGTTCATATATTTGGCCCTGAAAATCCAGTACATACTGACTCTGATAGAGCTTTTAGCTATTCATCATTGAATTGATCTAGTTTTCTCTAGAAGTATCTTGATGAGAGACTTCAGTCCAGTTTTCCATGTTTCCCCAACCATGTATCGAAATATATGGCAGCTGTCATAAATTAGGCGAACTTTATAGCATCCACATGGCTTCAGCCTCAACTAGTCACGGCCTATGAATTCGTTTGGGGAATCGATGAACTATACATGTTTGAGCATAATATACAAATTTAGGACAATAATTCTTTAAAATGAAGTTGGTAGGTCAAATCACTGCTTCAATTAGCAACAAATAGATAGCTTTCAACTTTGTGTAAAGTTTAAACAGTTTCGGTAGGTTTAGCAGAGGTACATGAAGCAAAGTTCAGCACGTTTCCGTTAGATCTAGGAAAAGAAATTGAGCCGATGTTGCTGTAGTCAAAGTTACTAACGGGCAAAGCCATTAGGCAGAGTGACGATTGTTGGCATGAATTTGTAAACTTTACCTGCTACATAGCGCGTGAAAGAACACCAGGAAAGCCCAGGGAATTGAGTTTGGACGCGTTTTCAAATTAACGTGACTATCTATAGGAAATTGGAATTGATAGAGATGAGGTACGTGAGTGTTATATAAAACCAGTAATTTGTAAAGCAAAATCTCCCGAGGAGAGTGTATATTAATTATAGTGCTCTTCGACTGGTCATGAATCATGATCAAGTACATATCTATAATCTTTAAGCTCAAACCTAATTACGCTTGCTGTATAGAATTTTCTACCGGGGTTCAAAAATTGTGGACAAGGGTAGATATTGGCAATTATTTAACCTCAAATGGGGAATTTGAAGTACCTGAAGTGGGTACAAATGATTTAGTACTATAAATTCTGCTAGTTATAAACTTTAAATTCCTTCATTTCGCGGCATAGTTTTTTCAACAAGTCCTGACTCCTAGGTTTTCGCAGATCTTTTTAAGTGGGTTTTGATTTTCATCTGCAAACTGATCGTTCATAGACACTACGCTGATTAGGGAAGTTCGTAAAGACCACTCTGTCGCTTGTGAAGCAGAAACCTTTATCAATTTATGTATGGTAATGATAAACAGCTATCAATAGTAAGTACTAATACTAGTCACAATTACGGTGAGTGTCTCTAGAGCTCAACAGCTCAGAGTTCAACTGTATAGATTTAAGTAGAGATGCTTGATTTGAATGCCCGGAGATGTGGTAATGTGAGATAAAATATACCACGTAACATTGTATCTTTGTTAAAGGCACTGGGAAGTACTAAACAGTCTACTTCAAATTATCAAGTTCATGCGAGTGAAGCTTCCTCAATACGCTTACAGAATGAAGGCTCTGGGTCTGAGCCCCGGTACATGGGGGCTAGGGTGGAGGATAGGCGGCTAAATGCTAGGTCACTTGTTCTTTTAGTGCGTACAGTTCTTCTTGCTGGCCCGAGCCCAGCTTAGCCCAGCTGAGCCTAGAGCCAGGCAGGGCGAGCTCGTGGTGCCGCGTAGAAGACTGAAGCCCATGCAGTAGGCCCCATGCTTTTATTTTTCCATGGTGGGTGATGCAGGTGTGCATTGAATAAGCGACAGAGATCAGCGTTGTGCGGGTCTCAGCCCCAATGGCATCGCCCTGAGGCCCTGTTTCCACGAGGCTCAGGACTCAGAGCCCCCAAGATCCCCAAAGGTGCATAATGCCAATGCTTCGCTATACAAATAAGGTTTGGCAATGGGGCCTCGTAGGCTTTAACACTGCGCTGATCCGTGCATACTGCATGCATACGTCGCTGGCTTAGGTCTAAGCATTGATTTTCACTTGCATTTCCCCCTAAAGTACAGAACCTACAAACTAAATGCACCATGTATGAACCAAAGCCAAAATTTAAAATTTAAAAAAAAAACTTACACACAGCACACTTACAGGAAGTTTGTTGTTACGTATTTTTCCAGCTGGAGCGTAGGTTTGATCGAAAAAGAAGGTCAATTGTATAAATAATCATGGATATCCATTTATTGTCAAAGTTGACATGGATAAATCTATCATCATCATCTTATCATTGTTGATAACAAACATCCACCCAAGTGATTACACACATACAACACAGTACACTTTATACATTATTACTGGGTTCAAACATTTTTACTGTTTCGACACAAATTTACACACACTTTTAAGCTATCACAAGAAGTAAACATTGCTTGTTTAAGGAGGATATTATTTTTACCTGAAAACAAGTTATAAACAAATCATTTCAATACAATTATCAAGTTGATTTTTCCACAATACATCTCGACAAAATTGTCCAAATTTTACAAACTTTGGAATAGCACAAGGTTTAAAAATTTAGTTACAAATATAATCAACTAGGATTATTATTAGTTACATGCAAAGACAAGACAAAATGGCATCAGTTGAAGATTATCCATATGAACAAATGATGTTTAAATCATCAAACCCACCAACTGGTGATTTAGGATTTGAATTCCCAAGTAATAACACATTGGAATATTTTAACTTTGCTCAAAATTTAGGACAAGTTAATGATCATTCATTTGGTGGATTTACACCTTTAGAACAACCATCAGCTAATGTTAAATTAGAAGTTCAACCATATGCTATGCTTTCAAATTCTAGTTATCCAAGTCTTGATGGTCAATCATCTTTGGATCCATTAAGTTCAATAGATACTACATCTTCATCAACTTCACAATTAACACCATTTGATTCTACAACTCAAATTCCATCATCAGCAACTACATCAAATTTCCCAACCACAAGTAATGGATTTATTTCAGATGATTCAGTTTTCCCACCAGTTGATGCATTCATTCCATCAAGTATAGATTCAACACAACAACAATATCCACAAGCTCAAACACCATTCTTTTTACATCAACAATTTATGCCTAATATTCAACAAGCTCCAATGCAACAACCACAACCACAACCTCAACCATTTCAAAGATCAAGATATTTAAGTGAACCAAACTTGAATACTGCTACTGTTAATGAATCACCATTTTCACTATCACCACAATCTATAACATTTGGTTCAGCAGTGGATCAACAACAACCAACCACCACATCAACAGATTTTGAATCAGAAGAACCATCATATCCAAGATACAGAGTCATTAGAGGTATTAGTTCTGGTGGATCAGCAACAAAACCACCAAGAGTTGTTAATAATTTAAATCATCATTATACACCAGTGAATTTAGATATTTTAGATGCTAATTTAGAAGAATGTTGTTATCCATCATGGGATAATGAAGAACAAGCTGATAAAAGAAGAATTATTAGAGTGGAACGTTATCAAGTTGGACATAAGATTGTTGCACAATTTTCTATTGTTGGATCAGCTAAAGAAAATCCAACACCAAGAGAATCTCAACCAGGTGTTGATGTTGTAGAGATTTCATGTCTTGAATGTTTTACTAAATCAAGTGAAGATACAGATGTTGAAGATGATGGTGGAAGTTTTGGAATTGAACAAGTTGATGAAACTAGAAGAAATTTTTATATTACTAGTGTGGAAGTTATTAAAATTGTGGAATTATTAATTGGTACTGAAGTTCAAGATCCAGCAGAACGTCGTCGTGAAAGAGGTCGTATTAGATCTAATTTGGTTCCATTTTGGTCCAAAAGACCAATTAGTTCAAGAATGTCAAATGGAGGTGTTAGATCAAATTCATCATCACCAAATTCTAGTATGGAATCACAAAATTTATCAGATTTTAGAATTGAATTAGCTACAAGAATTATGGCTTATGAAACAAGAAAACCAAGAGGTTTTGATAAAGAGGTTCGTATTTTAAAATGGGAAAAATTAATTCCAGCTTTAAGACGTGCTTTACAAAGTTATTATGTTGAGATTCCAGATGGTCAAGAACAATTTTAATCATCATCAGAATTCAGCTATTTTTAAGGACTAATTCATTCTAATACATTAATACCATTTATTTGTCATGATTCACGATTACAATTTCCCCATCGCACCGGTTTACAGGTTTTCTATGTTTATTTACACACATTGAGCTTTATGGAGTTTAAGTTGATTTTTATGTTTGTTTTTCGTTTTCTGTTTATATATCATGAGTGCAATTGACTTGCGCATGATTAATACATTATTAAAGATTTAAAATTTGTAGTTGACATTATATTTATAAACCAAAAAGCACAGCAACTCTAACCTTGATTGAGACAATAGAACCTTATTAGCCAGACAGGTACTCAACATCAAAACACTATAAAGCTCTGATTAATAAGCTTGTGATGTTTTGGCTACCTTGCTGTTTGATCGCATCTGTCTCAGACTGGTGCCTGTTTGAGACCTGAGCTCTTCGTAAGTGAGCGACATCATGGCAAGCACACAGGTCAATCTACGCACAAGAAGCTGAGCATCTGGGTTTCTTTTTGCTAGATGATGCTCCGAGTGCTATATATGCTGGAGATGCTATATCAGGTGCTAGACCGAGATGATCCGTTACGTATACCAGTGCTAATTTGTTTATCCAGACTACCTCATTGGGCCAGCTGGAAATGTCAACAGGTATCTTGTGCTAAAGTCATCAAATCTGTATCTTCAAGTGTCAGTATCGATCTCATAACACGCTCCCCTTAGCCCACGATGAGATGTACTGGTTCCTATTCAATGTTGACGTTTCTCAGCTATCTAGACGTTAATTTGAGGTTCGAGGTGTCCTGCTGTTGAAGTTTTGAATGATTGAGCCCTGCTACCAAGATACAGATGCCCTTAGATCGATCAGATCTCTAGAACATCACGCTCTCACTGAGCCCATGTGCCCAGGCCCCAGATGCTCACTAATAATTTGTAAACAAGAAAAAAGGCCCTGTAACCTGTTTGGGATCTCTTTTTGAGCATATGCAAATTGAATGTTTCTTGATGCAACTTGATGAGGACCTTTGCATCATGGAACCTGTCGGAAAAAAAAAACAGCTTTTACACCAAAAACTTTTCAAGTTGTTGACTAAATTTGAATAATCAAAGTGTGTTAATACTACGATCTGTAAAATATCGATCTTGAAGGAAAGTTTTGAGTCTGTAGGTTGTTTGATGCAAAAAAGTAAACTTTGAGTTGCATTCCACAGAAAAGGTCAGATCTAAATCTCGATCGATGTGCTGGAGGGAATGTTAATAGGTTCAACTGTTCACCACTTACGAAATAACTATACATTTCCTATCTAGCCATAAAAGCCGTGTGAATTGTGACCAGTACGCTTCAAGGATTCCCACTTAGTAAATCGTGTTGATGAACATATTTTAAACGTCGAACCCCCATCAACGGAATTTTCACATACATTTGTAAACTATTGGTGTGTTCAATTGCACATCCATGGAATTGTTTTTGAATCTGTTGATCTATAGAATTATCAAGATATTTCCTGGTTCTGGGTTTGGTGAGATGTAAGAATAAATCGACCATCCTTTAAAGTGCATGTAATGGGAATGCAGAATCGATACACTTTCAAAGGTGGAAATTTTAGCGCGTCTTTTCGATTTTATTGGGATCCATGAACACTAGTGTGGTCCTCAATACACAGTACCTTAAAGTCTCAAATAGATAATTGAACTTTGTATCTCATTAGTTAAATTGATCCATGATTAAATCAATTCCTAGTATCCAAGGTTTATGAAGTCTTATCTTTGTACAAATCACGGACATCTCAAAAACACCTGTGGTGCCCATCCTGGTACACTTTATGATGTGATTATCTTACGCATATGGGTCAACCGTCAAACTAGTCACCGCAAATTTTCGAGTTGCTGAGGTTGGTTTCCACTATCAAGCCATGAAGTATTATCAAGGTCCCCTCTTGGCTCTTTCCAGACATCCACCGGTGGAGCCACGTCTTTAATACTAAGCATGACTCAAGAGTCAAAAGTCAAACATGTACCAAACTTGTCACTTATCAAGTGGTATTAGTACCTACCTTATATACCGAGTTGTTCCTGTTTATTTATCCGACTAGATAATTTTACTGTATTCGCCTAGGCCGCGGCTCTGGGGACTAGACTACACCAAGTCCCACCAGACCACACCCTGCATGCGGCTAGTCCTGGCATTCCAGACCCATGCTCCCAGCTGCGTATGAGTGAAGATACATCTCTAAACATCTTTAAACACCACCAAGAATTAGAATTAAGAGACAGGGGCAGTTGAAATTTGAAATGAAATTAGATCTATTGTTGAAGCCGTTGAGATTTAGTAGTTGCATTCAAGTAAAGTAACCAAAATCACAGTGTTGTAGATATAAAATACTCATCACAGCTTTCTAGCTCACTTCTCATACTTTTCACTTCACAGCTTCGATATGTCCATCAGATCAGCACTTGATGTACATCAAATTTTGTAAGAAATTAGTAAAGCCTGATATCCACAGTGAGAAACAGCGAGGAGCCCCTGGAAATGATAGGATAGAGTGAAGATAACAATGAATCGCTAGTATAACGAGCTTTCCAAGTTGCTACTTTTTACCACAACATAACCACTGTTTCTAGCGTTTTCTGAGACAAAAAAGCAGGGGCACAAGTTGAAAAATTTGGCACACGTCAGAAAAAAAACATCACGATTTCGTTAAGGATCTTTAAAAAAAATTAAAAGCTTTCTTCAGCCTTATCTTCAAACAACCATAGAACATTTGCACAACCAGAGCCCAGCAAAAGGCTATCTGAAGCACAATGTCGGGCATGAACAACACGAGCCACTACACCACCGCGGGGGCCTCGTCTGAGAAGATCAGGGGTACCTCGACCTCAGGTGTGATCACCTCTTTAATCACCAATGGTGTCATCTTCACAGTGTTTTTAACTGGGTTTATCCTGTTGAGACTCAAGTTCTTGAGAATCTATCAACCGAAATCATCATTCAACTTGGTCAAGGATGAGAAGAAACCAGACCCGCTACCTTCAGGTCCATGGCATTGGATTGGTCCATTGTTGAAGAAGTCTGATAATTTCATCATCAAGCAAGCCGGTTTGGATGGTTACTTCTTCTTGAGATACTTGTTCCTAATCTCCATGATCTGTCTCTCTGCTCTTGTCCTGTTCTTCCCAATTCTATTGCCAATCAATGCCACCGGTGGGAATGGTGGTACTGGATTAGATCAGTTATCTTTTTCAAACGTTAAGGATTCAGGTAGATTTTATGCTCATGTTTTCCTAGCTTGGATCTTTTATTTCGGTGTTCTCTACGTCATCTACAGAGAGTTGACTTTTTACACAGCTATAAGACAAGCAGTTTTGGCATCTCCAAGATATGCAAAGAAAATTTCATCAAGAGTTGTAATGTTTCAAACTGTACCAGAACAATATCTTTCAGAAAATGAATTTTCCAAATTGTTTGATGATGTTAAAAAAGTTTGGATTGCTAGATCACCAAGAGAATTGGCTAAAAAGGTTAAAGAACGTGCTAAAATGGCTAATAAATTAGAAAATGCTGTGAATTCTTTATTAAACAAGGCAATGAAGAATAAATTAAAAGCTGAAAAAAAGGGTAAACCAATAGAATCAAATTATCCAAATATTGATGATTATGTTCCTAAAAAGCAAAGACCATCTCATCGTTTAAAATTTTTAATTGGTGAAAAAGTTGATACAATTAATTATATTAAAGAAGAATTACCAAAATTAAATAATCAAGTCGTTTCAATGCAACAGAAAAATCAAGAATCTAAACCTTTCAACTCTGTCTTTGTCGAATTTGGGTCACAATATTCTGCACAAATGGCATTCCAATCAGTTACTCATCATACAGCATTACATATGAGTCCTCGTTATATTGGTCTTGAACCAAAAGATATTGTTTGGATGAATACAAGAATGTTTTGGTGGGAAAGATTAGTTAGAAGATTTGGTGCATTCTCGGCAATCTTTGCCACTGTGGTGTTTTGGTCTTTCCCTGTTGCATTTGTTGGTATGATTTCAAATATTAATTATTTAGCTAAAACTATTCCTGCATTATCATTCTTGTTAAAATTACCTGAGAGATTAGAAGGTATCTTAACAACATTAACACCAACTGTTGCCTTGGCATTATTGATGATGTTATTACCTGTCTTTATTAGAAATATGGCTAGAGTCGCTGGTGCACCTTCTGTTCAACACGTTGAATATTTTACTCAACAAGCCTTCTTTGCATTCCAAGTTATTCAAGTGTTTTTAATCACTACAATCTCTTCTTCAGCTGCATCCACTGTGAAGCAAATTGCTGATCAACCAACAAAAGCTATGGATCTTTTATCAGAAAATTTACCAAAAGCTTCAAATTTTTATGTTTCGTACATCATTTTACAAGGTCTTTCTGTTTCATCAGGTGCTCTATTACAAGTTGTCACTTTAGTAATGTTTTACATTATGGGTGCATTATTGGATAAAACCCCTAGAAAAAAATGGAATCGTTTTACAAGTTTAGGTCATATGTCTTGGGGTACAGTTTTCCCAGTTTTCACAAATTTAGCAGTTATTGTCATTACCTATGCAATTATTTCTCCATTAATTCTTTTATTCGCAGCAGTTGCATTCTTTTTGGTTTATGTTGCATATCTTTACAATTTAACTTATACTTTTGGTGAAGCACCAGATTCAAGAGGTATGTTTTATCCAAGAGCACTTTTCCAAACTTTAGTTGGTGTTTATTTGGGTGAAATTTGTTTATTAGGTTTATTCGTTGTGGCAAAAGCTTGGGGTCCATTGATTTTACAAGGTATTGCCATTGGTGTTACAGTTTTCGTTCATGTGAATTTAAACTCTGCTTTTGATCATTTAATGACTGTTGTTCCTGTTGATGCAATGAAACCTTTAGATGGGAAATCTGATACTCCTTCATATAACAGTAAGGCTTACAATAAGATTGTCTCCACTAAAAATAAAAGATTATCAAAAGATTCTTATGCTCCACCACAACCAGACTATAAACCAACAGATCCAAATGATACATTTGAAATGGGTGATTTAAGTAGATTCTCTTTGGAAAATGCTCGTTATGGTTCACAAGTTCCATTATTAGCAGATGGTGATAATAAATTAATCCCACCTGCACCATTATGGAAAAGATTCTTACAACCACATATTTATTTATCTTATAAAGTTGTCAAGACTAGAGTCCCAGATATTTATAATTATGTTGACCCTGAAGAGAATTTGGATCCTGATTACTTGGAACACGCTTTTGATTATCCAGATGTCACCAAGAAGATGCCATACTTATGGATCCCAAGAGATCCAATGGGATTATCTACCAAGGAAATTGATAATTTGAAAGGTGTTGTTGATATTAGTGATGAAAACGCAATGTTCACAGAACAAGGGAATGTCATCTGGACAGGTGAACCACCATCATATGATGATTCTGTTGTTAGAGAAAAATCACTTGGATATTCCGAAGATAAAGATTCTGAAGATTTTGAAATTGAACAAAGATGGACTGATCGAAAGATGTGAGTGTTTCCAGGATCAGCTGATGTGTTTTTTGTTATGGTTTAAGTTCATTTGGCACAAAGTATAGATTGTGTCAGCATTCGTTAGTAGTTCATTCTGGTTATCGTTACTCATCATTTTAAGTTTTGTCTAGTTAATTTATATATTTTTTGGATCAAAATCTGTATGTTTCCTGGCCCAACCGGTTTTACCGTTTTAATAAACTTTCTCAGAAATTAGCAGACTCGGCAGATTTAGTATTTAAAGACAATTGAATTCCAGAGATCAACAACACTCACAATGAAACTGGGATTACAAGGATCGCTTAGAATGGTGAAGATGACAGCTTCTCACAGGCTCAACATGACGAGTCGTCACTTGTCCACCACGGTCGCTTACAATACAGTCACCGAAGGGTCCAAGTACTCGTCTGATTTCAAGGCCTATCTACAACTGCCAAATGGTGAACTAGGTTCCTATTTCCACGATATACCACTGGGATTGAACAAGGAAACACGCACAGTTAATGTTGTGGTGGAGATCCCAAGATGGACCAATGCAAAGTTTGAAATTAGTAAAAAAAATGCATTGAATCCAATCACTCAGGACATTAAATACGGTGAAGTTAGATTTGTGAACAATTTATTCCCTTTCAAAGGATACATACACAATTATGGTGCCATTCCTCAAACCTGGGATGATCCAACAGTCGTGGATAAAGAGACCGGGTTCAAAGGTGATGATGACCCAATTGACGTGTGCGAAATCGGTCAAAGAGTTGCTAAACTAGGTGATGTGTTTGAAGCCAAAGTTCTTGGTGCATTGGCTTTGATTGATGATGGTGAATTAGACTGGAAAGTTATTGTCATTGACTCTCGTGACCCATTGGCAAGTGAGATCAATGATATCACAGATGTTGATGCCAGATTTCCAGGCTTATTGGAAAGCACTAGAAGATGGTTCAAAGATTACAAGATCCCAGACGGGAAAGCTGAGAATATATTTGGATTCAATGGGGAATTTCTAAACGCTGCAAAAGCTATTGAAGTTATTGCTCATTCAAATGGAGCTTGGAAGAAACTAACCGAAGGTAAACTCGTTGCCCCAAAGCTCCCACAAATCGTCAACACTACGCTAAATGGATCACCTGGGTTCATCAAGGCCCAAAATGAGCAGTACTTGACCCAAGGTGCTAAACCAGATTCAGAGATTCCAGCATCGGTTGATAGAGTCTACTATGTTTGAACAGATTGTATATAGAGTGTAATGAATAATGATCAATATCAATAGTTTATATTTCCGAGGGGCGCCCCTCGAAAGTTGATTTTTTGTAGAGCGAAAAAAAGAAGATCGAGAAATGTAAACATCAACTTTTACCAAAGAAGAGATCAGATCTTCAACAGCTCGAGCCCCTGCGAGATCAATAAAAACCTCATTGATGACTACTCTCAGCTCGAGTGCGGTAACTCCGCTGGTGAAAGAGTCCACTTCGGAGAGCAATTGGTAAGTTAGGCTCACTTTGATAGTTTGTGAAGGATATAATATTAACAAAAGATCGAATTAGGACGTTTAGCCTTGCTCTTAGCGCACTACAGGCCCCATACGATTTAGATCGTCTTAAATCTTTGAATGAATTCTTGGTGAACAACGATGAAATTCTATTAAGTGCCTCAATCTTGAGTCCAAAGGCAGGTGATGAGCTACCGCAAAATGACGATTTCAAGATACGTGGATCATCATACAAAGTTACAGAAGCACAGAAAAAATACGCTGAAGAAGTATCCAAAATACTTTCAATCAGTAAAAAAGAGTCATTAAGAGTCATCTTGGAAACATCGAAGCGTAATCCTGAGATCAATGAAGTCACAAAGAGCAAAACATACACAAATGAAGAAGTTAAAAGGGAAGTCGAGGAGAAAAATACAAAATTCTTTGTTAGCAAGACATTGACCGAAACACGTTTAATGATCAGACTATTGAAGAATCTTGTAAGTAATGATTCCATTCCTTTGATAGAAAAAAAATATTCCAAATTGATTTTCAATGATGGTGGTGAATTCATATCCAACGCTATAGACTCACTTGATCAATTGTCAGACTCCATAATAAATAATGATTCGAAATATGCAAACATCATAGCTTCTGAAAAAGCACTGACAATAATAGAGCTTTTAAAATTGTTAGTGTTTGTGCTAATCGTTGTTTCCACCACATCATCAAATGTTGTCAAATGGTTCACATTTTTGGAATCGAAGCAATTCTTCCAAGTTTTGAAAGATTTCATTCCAAAAGAATCATTTGAGGAAATTGATGCTTTGAAATCAATTTTAACATTATTATACTTGGGGTTGAATACCAATAATGCTTTGTTTGATCCATTTGCACCATATATTCAAGACGCCAATGCCGTTAGAAAAATTAATGATATCTTATCCCAAAACCCAATAGATCCGTTGATTAATTACGGATGGAGTATATCATTGTACTGCCTGGAAGATTCAAAAGCCAGTGAGATTTTTGGCGAAAATTTTACCTCCATATATCAATTTTTTGCAATCAAAGCCGCAGAACTTGATGTTTTCAAAAAAGTCGAAGAATTCCACCAAACTTTACACTATGATAATCTTTATTCTGCAATTGTTTCATCATTCTTGATTGCTGCACTTCCATTCATTCAATTGACTGATAAGATTTCTAAATCGTACTTGACCGTTTTCAGAGATGCTCCAGACACTTTCGTCGAAAAATTATTCATAAATGAAGATACACAAAGAATATTGTTCTTAGCAAAAGCTAAATTTCCAGAAGTTATCATTCCATACTTGAGATTATTGACCATTAATGGTGCTTTTGCAAATGAGGAACTATCAAAATTATCAACATACATGCATACATTAGACTCACACGCTTTGGACTACGAGAATGATACAGAATCGGACAGTATCGTATTGAAAAGTGGCCTTTATGTTAAACCGCCATATGAACAAGATAAAGATGTTTTGCTTTTCTTACCAGATTCAACTAGGGGTAAGCTTGTGCCAACTGCAGATCCACACACAGAAGCCGCAATTTTCCAATACAACTACAATGGTTGGGCACTTATTGGAAGAGTTTTGCAAAATATATCAGTATATACTGAAGATCAAGAACTGTTGCTTACGATCTTAGAGCTAATTGGTGAAACTTTGGGTTCAGTGGATTTGGATACTAGTGTCGATATCTTTGAGCATCTTTCATCATTCACTGATAGTGGTGATATCGTTGAAATAATTTTGAAACTATTTGAACAATCATTACATCAAAAAAACACAGCTGTGTTGACTTTGGCCACTGATATTTTGACTTCATTGGTAGCAAACTTTCCACATATTGTTTGGTCTCATTTAGCACGCTCTGATTTATTAGAACACGGGGGTAGAGGCGGCTTAATTGCCACGATATTGGGAAGTGTCGAAACGGTGAATGGTGAATATAGTTTCACAATCTCTCTATTGAAGCTATTCAATGAACTTGTGTCCAACGTCTTATCTTTCCCTGTTGAGCATATTACAGCAAGAAACGAAGTGTTACCAAAACTTACCTCTCATACAATCCAAGTCTTTGAAAGTTTCATCTATTGGAACTACAAAAAATCATTTCAAAAATATCAAATTGGTACACTGATCATTGACATCTATTCAAGACTTTTGTACTCAGTGTTTGGTATTGATCCAAGCTCCGATATCAAAAGCAAAGTCACCAACGCACTTGGTGCATCAGCCAATAAAGTTATTATTTCATTCACAAATACGTTTCCAGATGTCAGAACTATCAAACCAATCTTATCAGCTATAGAGTTCTTGGTTCAAAGTCCTAGCACATTTGACAGTTCAGGAAGTGTTGGATTTTGGTATGATCAATGGATTAAAGGTTCTTTAACATTTTCCAAATTAGTGGTGTCTGTCAGATCGGTGATTGACAGTGCCCCTTCAACATTAGAAAAATCGTTATTTGCATTAGCACCTCAATTGATCGATGCTTATAGTCAAAATGTCGATTTACGTGGTGATATCTTACAATTATTTACTCAATTAGTGAGCGCAAGCTGGCCAACTGATTCTCCATCTCTTCTTTCTCATCTAGGTGATCATCACACTAGTGTGCTACTAGCATCAATCTCATCAGATCTTGAACATAAGTATGATGATTTCAAAGTTAAGAAATACTTGTATGATTTCTTCTCTGCTGTCATTGAAGGTAATCAAAAGGGACTTTCAATGATCTTTTTGAATGGTCGTGATATCCGTGATACTAATAAAAAACAAAAGACTGTTCTCAGTATACTTAAGAATAATGTCAGTCGGTTAGATTATTATCCTGAATCATTGAGTATACATTTAGTGGAAGCTATAGCTCATGCTTTCAACTCCTGGTCATCAAAGAGAGAGGAAGCAGATGTTGAATTTATCAAGACATTGGTTAACAAACTTAAAGATTTTGAGAGTATAGGTACTGATCCAAGAGATGAAAAGAGCATCATTCAAAATTGCTATCGCTACATGTTGAATTCTAGAATTGCTGAAATTTGTGCATTGTTTATCTTCACATCGAAGGAGGAAACCGCAGCACGTCCAATTGTGGATTTATTAAGTGGTTCAAACATTGTTGAGCTCATAAAGCCACTTTATGAACCTTTCGGATACCGTGTCTCCTTACATGAAAACTTGAATAGAAATTTCGAAGACAAGTGGCCATCATACACTTTGAAACGTTTCATTCGTTCTCCTTTGGCCAATTCTACCAGATATGGTGAAAATGCAGTTTATGATTTGAGATTGTTGGATGATATCTTGGGTAATAATGAGTATTGGACTGGTAGTGATTTATCACCTGGTTATAGAGCTGAAGTTATATCTGCAAGTTTAAATCTTCAATATGTCTCCTCACAAATGAGTGCTGCTAAGTCTTGGGGTGCATTGCTTACTGCATATGTTAAAAAATTTAACACCACTGGTTCGTTCATTGAAATTATAAAGAAATTGCTTCAAGCCAACATAAATGAAGGTGTTAAATTTGACTTATTTGAAGAAGTTTATCGTGTTCGTATTGAATTGTCATTTTTCTTCCTTTATTCAATTACATCATCAAGACAGCTTGAAGAGAAGGAAATAACTGATATTTTGAGCTTGGCTTTACAACTGGTGACTTCATCAGACGTGGATTTCTTGGGTAGTATAGTCTTGAACAAGTCAAAGATCTATAGACCTTTATTGAGAGTTATTTCTAGTCTTTTGACAGCTGCTAAAGGGAAAACAAAAGTCGTTGAGACGTTATCCACAGACTTGTTAACATTTTTTGAAATTGTTGTTGCTAAAGGTACATCGGTTATTTTAGGAAATGTACAAGGTGATATCAAATCGGCTGATATTGGTGGAAAAGTCGAAGATCTATATTTGATCATTTCACTATATAAAGCGTTGATTGCTTCTAAACCACCAACAAGTTTTACCACCAAATTATCAACCATTTTATTTGATTTTGGAACGTTGAAGGCTATTTTAAACGTTTATTCAAGTTCTCATCTTTTAAAAATTAACAACGAGCCTTTGTTTGCTGATCTGACTTTAGCTTATATGTTGGAACTAGTCAATGTTGACTCCATTGCAGAACAACTAATTTCTAGTGGCCTGTTTTCTACATTAATCCAAAGTCCTATCTCATTGGTGATTCAAGAAGGTGATATTTTTGTCCAATCAGCCCCAAGATATCATAATATCTGGAGTAATGGGTTATTGGCAATCGTTTTGACATTGTTGAGTAATTTTGGTGCCAGATTACTACCTGAAATATTGGTGTTTGTTAATTATTTCTCCAAGCAAATTTCTTCAAATCTTCAAAGTTGGTCTCAAGATTCATTAGCAATTACAATCCCTGCATTACAAGAAACTGAACAAATAATAATACTTCAAAAGGCATTGTCAGTATTATCTCATGAGTTTGGTCAAAATAATGATAATTTCCAACAACAGCATCAACAATCAGCTGATATAATACCAGAATTAGACTCCAAAAAGAGTAGAAAGGCTCTTTCAGATGCATTCACACATCTACTTGCACATCCAAAATTCTTAACATCAAGAATAATACCAACTACATTAGAAGAACAAAAGGCTTTTGAAGGTGAAGATAAGGTCAAATCTTCACTTGTTGAACAATTGGCTTCACAATTAGATGAACTGAAACAATCTTTATCGGAATGAGTTCGACTTGTATAATAAAAGGGCATTAATGTATATTTCATTTTTTACCTGCTAAAAACATAGCTCTGAAATCATCATTGGATCGTGGTAGTGTAGACTCTTCCTCTTTAATTTTGACATGATTTGATTGTGTAGCGCTTTCTGTGGTGGTGGTCGTGTTTGTTTTTTGACTAGCACGATTAACCCTTGAAGGTATAGGTTTTCTTCTTAATGATGAAGGTACCAATGGTTTCTTCTGTATCGAATTAAAGGTTTTTGGGGCTGATAAGGATCTGAGCTCTTGAATAGAACCCACCTTGACCTCATATATTTGAGAGCTGTCGTTGTTTGAGGTTACACTTTTCCCATTGAGCAGCAAAGCAGCCTTTCCGGCATCATTTGAGTTATTGAACACAACTATAGCACCACCAACTTTTGACTCAAGAATGACTTCCTCAACTTCACCAGCTCCAGAGCATACTTGGGAGATCTGTTCCTCGTTGATGGTATCTGGAACATTGAGTAGAGCAATGGCGTTGTCGGATTTTTTGTACTTCTCTAAAGCACTAATTTGCTTTTCCTGGACTCTTTCTGATTTTTTCTTTGATATCGAGACTTCGATGACTCTTCCTTCAAATGATACCAAGTTAAGTTCAAGTGATGCCTGTGCTTCTTCAGCTGTGGTGAAAGTGACAAATCCATAACCATCATGTTTCTTGTTTTGTGCCTTGTTTTGTTCACTTCTTGGTAGATGAACTCTTTCAACATTACCATATTTGGAGAATAGCTCTTTCAACTTGTCGACATTGACCTTATAGAAATCAAGCTTGGATACATAAACCTCCCTACCTTCTTCAACAGCACCAGTTCTTGCAGTCTTCGATTCAGGATTGGATATCTTAACGACAAGCTTATATTCACCTAATGTCTTCCCCGTGAGCTCTTTTTCAGCTTTAACAGCATCTTGTGACTCCAAAAACTCAACATAACAAAAGCGACGCTGTGAGTTGAATTTCAATGAAGGAAATCTAACACTGGCTACCGTACCAACAGAAGAAAACAGCTCTTGAATATCATCACTTGTTGTTTTTGGTGGAAAATTTGTGACCCATACAACTGTTTGATAAGCTTTCTCCACTCTGAGTTCAGCGCCATGAAATCTTTTATGATCTTTTGTCAAAGCCTTTAAAACTGCTTGTTCGTCAGAAAACTCTAACTTTGCCTGTTGGTGATCTTTAAGCTGTACAATATGCGAGTCAACAATTTCTCCACAGTCTGAAAAGAATGATAAAATTTGCTTCATATTAACTTTCAAAGGGATGTACTTGACTGATAATGTCAAATGTTCACGATCTCTGTGAGATTCTGTCTTTTGCCTTTTAGTTTGATCTTGCTCAACAACATCCTCTCCAGCCTTCCGCTTAGGAGCTGGTTCTTCTTCATCTACCACTTCTGGGTGTGCCAAAAGCGACTGTTGTCGTATCTCATTGATCTCTTTTCTCTTCTTCCCAATCTTCACGATGAGCGATCTCAAAGTGTAAACATCACCAAACTGTTGCTCATATAGTATTGCTTCCTCAAATATTCTTTCAGGCCAGTCTAATGAGGTAGCACGGTTAATTGCAGCCAATAAAATCTTTGAAGCTGACTGGTAATCACCATGCTTCTTTTCAAAGTTATGAGCTATTAGCCAATTTTCTGCCTCTGAAGCAAAGGTAGTTGCTACTAAGTGAATCTTTTCTCTAGCCATATCAATCTCATCAAGTCTTTCTAAAATTGAGACACAAAGACGCTCTACTTTGTGATAGACATTTGGACAAGTCTTCAGTGCAGTGTCAAAATAAATCATCATGTCGATAAGTAAACCTTGAAGGTGATTGTCACCACCCGATAGAACTATGTGAGATGCAAAGACAAAGATTGACGAGATCAAATCAGCCCACTCATCGTATGGTGTGCCATCCGAGAGTTCTAAATTATGTGAACGAGTCCTATTCCGCCTGAACAATTCTCGACCATCTGGTGTATTTGGCAAATTTCTGAATTGGGTTGTGTATGGAATGGATGATTTTGGATATTTATTAATAAACTTTTGAGACAAGAGCAAGATATCTGAAGTGCTGACTTGAAGCTCGTAAAGAATCTCGAAATACCTCTCCCAGACAGGGATATATGTTGGATCTTCCGACTCTATTCTTGCCCTGTGAAATACAGCTGTGATGGGTTCCAGCTTTCTGACTTTTTTAGGTTTGAAAGCCCAAAAATTCATGTACTCAATCCAAAATTCAACATCAGTGGTGTATGATGATTTTCTAATTTCTAGAGCCTCGATATCCCATTGGTCATTTTTGGTGTTATCTTTGATTTTTGTCGCATATGTCATCTCTTTCCCGTAGTTTTGATCGAATTCCTTAGAAACAAACGAAGAATAATCAGCGAACGTTTGATCAATATTCATGTGAGGTACTCCAAGTAGCTGATGATATATGGCCTTTATACGTTCTGCCTTTTGAGGAACTTGCAATGTTCTCATAAATTTCAGACTCCGACTGGAGATATCGTAGCTCTGATCAAATATATATTGCGACTTGACAACAATTCTCTGCAGTAATTCAAAGCAAATTGGATGGAAATCATCTTTTATTGGAGCTTCATTCAAAATATACTCAGCAATCAGTTTGTATGCAACGCTCACTGCATGATCCTTCTCGATGTACTTGATGAGTTCAGCTACCTCAAGATAACGTTCATTGAGATCATGGATGGTGCTGAACCAGTTACATGCAGCTGTAATCATTTGATCCAGATCATGTTTGGTCAAGTATATATTTTCATCAAGTGATTGATAAGTCGTAAATATATCTTCAGGTCTATCTGCCTTGTGATATAGTTCAATAAGTTCCAAATACACACCCTTCTCAAATGGTTGGTTATGAATTCGCTCTTCTTGATCGTCGATATCCCAACGGAGTTCTTGTTCTGGATCAATTGGGGCTTCACTCATATTTCAAACAGATCCAAAGGTAAAGCACGATGATTTCTTTGTACGATAACAAGTTTATTGATTGTAATTTGTATTTTATTCTTTACATAAAAAGCGGTATGGCCACATTTGTGCCGCGAACCAGATGAGCCAAATTTTTTTAAAGTATAAACTTTTCAAGAGGAAATGAAGAATCTGACGGGTTTTGGAAAAGTGATTGTGAAGGATTTTGTTCTTTGTTTGGTACTGTACTGAAAGATGAACAGTCAGGGATACTTGGAGTCATTCGGGTGGAAGCAGGGCGAAGCCTTGAAGCAAGGGGGTATCAAGAAGCCAATTTTGGTGAAGCACAAGAAAGATAAGAAGGGTATAGGCCATGCACCAAATGGCTCAGCCGATGCTTGGTGGGAGAGACTATTTGATGGTCAGTTGAAGGGGCTCGATGTGAACACAGATGCTGACAAAGGTATAAGCTTCAAACAGGACAAAGTTGTGGCCAGCGCAGTAAGGAAAGAAGATTCCCCTTTATACAGAATGTTTGTGCGAGGTGAAATTTTACAAGGAACAACAGGGAAAGTTGTTTTGACCAAATCTACAATCACACCAGATGGCACTACATCTATTAGTGACACGATAAAGACCTCTTTCAACGACCCTACAAAAAGTGATGATATACCGAAAGAGAAAAGTTCAAAGGACAAGACAAGTTCCGACAGTAATAAAAAGTCCAAAAAGGTCAAGTCATCCAAGGATAAAGAGCACAAGAAGGAAAAATCGAAGTCAAAGACAGAGAAAAGGGAGAAAAAGAACGAGAAATCTAGATCACATAACAAGAGCTCGTCATCAGATTTAAGCACAGGAGAGTCAACCAAGGGTGAAAAAAAGGAGAAGAGAGACAAAAAGAGTAAGAAAGATGTAAAGGAGAAAACGAAGAGTGGAAAGGATTCCAAAAAGGAATCATCATCAAAGAAAAGAAAAATAGACGAATCCGATGGTAAATCGCCTAAAAGCAAAAAGATAAAGGCATCAAGTTGATGTTAAAAATCCACTGGTCGTTTCATCAGACTAATATAAACATAATAGAGCATATAGAGTCATCCATGGTATTTATTGTAGCCGTTAAACTGCCGTTTCTCACTACTTCAGCGATATATTTTGTCTGTCATTGGTTCACGGGTATGTTTTGATTTTTCATTTCGTTTAATCTGCAACCAAAAACAAACATCAACAGATTGACACAAACGAACAGTATTTACAGGGTTTGCAGAGTACAAACGAGTACTGGTGATGGATAAAGAAACGAATGAAATTGAGGTACCCAAGGACCACGTGAGTAGTGGAAATTCCGCTTCAAAAGGGCAAACGAAAATAGAGTCACAACCATTCCTTCTCTATCTGGGAATCACGATCATAACCTTAATACTTTTGAGATATCTATTTCTGGGACTATTTGTGCTGGTGGTGTTATCTTCCGCATATATAGCTTCTATAATAGCTGCTGCAATCTTTATCAGGGTACCCAGAAGGAAAATAGGCTCAATTAGGAACAAATTCACAAGATTCTCCTTCACCAAATCAGATGCTTGGAATGATGAGATCTTGCAGTTACAATCTAGTCAGAATTTACAGATCCAGTCAAACAGAGGTCCCTTTTCATCCGAGATCCAATCAATTGTCGATCTCATCATACGAGACTTTGTCTCCAGCTGGTTTCAAAGTATTTCAAATGATAAATCTTTCCCTAACCAGGTAAAGCTTCAACTCATGCTTGCATTATCTGAACTAGAAGCCAGACTTTATTTGATAGATATCTCTCAGTTATTGGTGCTACAGATTTTGCCGCTAATAACAAATCATTTTTCAAATTTTGTTGCTGCTGAAGATATAGTATTGGGCGAACAAAGAAACATCAATAGAGTTAGTGATTTGGATATGAGAGTCGCAAAAGAGTACACAAAATTACATTCTGCAATACCGTTGAAAAATCTCGATCAAGAGTCACAAGACGCTAACATCAAAGAGTTTGCACGGTCAAAAGTCTCGGTAATAGTACCTCTATTGCTAAGGAAAGACGAACAATCTTCCGCTACAGTGAGTCTACTAGTGAAGGAACTTTTATCTAATACAGTGTTCTGCCCAATCCTGCAACTGCTATCAGACTCTGATTTCTGGAATCAAATGATTGTCAAGATTGCTTCAGCAACCATGAAGGATAGAGAACAAGTAAGAGAAATTAGACAAGCTATCGACAAACAATATAACAACCCATCAAAATCAATTATACCCACTATAATGAAAACACCACTACTAGAGACGAAGATAACACCAAATATGAGGCAACCAGAATTTGAAAAATGCTTAAGAGAAATCAGAAAATCAGATTCAGTTTCCTCGTTGAAACAGTTGAAATATTATTATGCCATCCAAATCAGTCGTACGCACAAGATTCGTTCTAATTCTGAGAAATTCTTGAAATATCTTAGAAGACTTCATCTTGCAAACTCAGTGGTTGATAAACAATTAAAGGGTTTAGATCAAAGCTCTGAAGATAATAAGCGTAAATCAGTGATATTGGATAAAGGTTTGGATGGGTTTATCTCAGGACTTAATCTTTCACAGGTCTTGGGTAATCCGTCATCATTATCATTTTTCATGGAATTTATGGAACAAAGATCAAGAACAGTACTTTTACAATACTGGCTAACTGTTAATGGTATCAAGGATCCCTTAGAGGATCCTAAAGATCCCGACTATGAAGAAGAAATGGAGACATCCATGGATATGACAGGTGTGAATGATGTTGTTCAAATATTTAATCGGTTTTTTCATGACACCGTTGTGAAAGTGAAGAGGGAGACATATGAAGAGGTTAACCATTTTGTTAATGAACCTTCCAAAACTCTTCAAAATTATATACATGTTAGAAAATTGATATTATTATTACAAGAGGAAATTTTCAAACGTATGGAAGATCGTGACTTGTCAGATTTTAAAAATTCAGATTTATTCTTGAAATTACTTTCATGTGAAGCTTTTGAAGAATCTTTAGTCAATGAAGTTGATTTTGCTCATGAACCAAGTATCGATGATTTTGATGATGATAGTGAAAAAGACACACCATTACCGGCATCATCTGATGTTATTAACGAAAAGTCATTGTCAGAACTTGGTAATGTTTTAACAGATCTGATTGATGACATCAAAAGCCCCCTACATAAAAAAGCTGAATCTGTAAACACAGACTCCACAACGGATTCACCAAATAGATTAAGTATGAGTGGTGATTTGAGACATGAAATATTTGGATCACCAGAAGTTGGATTCTTAAATGAGAAACCACTTTTCCATGATAATTCAGAAGAAGATGATGGAATTGACGAGACAGATTCATTATTTGCCGAATCAAAACTAGAAGTTGATCCTGATTTCATTTCAGTATCTCATGACGCTTTGAATTTAAAAGACGAAATTGGTAAATTTGAAAATGAAATTGAAAAACTGAATAAACAGAATGAAATGCTTGATCCTTTAATACTGAAGGCTGAATTGACAAATAATACAAATGAATTGAGAATTTTGAAAAAATCTAAAGCCAGTTATCAACGTGAGATTGAAAGCAAGGAATTCCAAAAACAACAATTAATTGTACAAGATAATGATAATAGTCTTTATGGTAAGTCCTCTATTGCTATAGATTCTTGGGTAAAGGGGAGATCGAATGGGAAAGACTATATAATGTACGTTATTGAAGTACAGAAATCCACACTTGGTAAGAATTCTACTGGTTGGATCACTGGGAGAAGGTTTAGTCAATTTTATAAATTGAATGAAATCTTGAGAAAGAGATATCCTGCAGTGAATCTGATCCCTTTCCCTAAAAAGAAAATCATTTTGAAATTTCAACAAAATGCATTGATTGATGAAAGAAGATTACAATTGGAGAACTATCTTAAAAAATTGTTAGAGATTGAGGAAGCATGTTCAGATAAAGATTTCAGAAGATTTTTAACCACAACAGATTATAAAAGCTCACTTGTTAGTTCTGAAACACCAACACCAATCCCCACTGCTATTTCGAAGATTGAAGACACTGCAAATGTTTTATACAATGGCATTTCAAACTCGATGGATCTGTTCGATAGTAGGGCACCAAGTACAGATAATTTACCTTTAATGGAAGAACAAGCTAATCTTCATCACAGTCAAAACGTGGTGAATGTGGAAGATATGCAAAAGGAACTAGATACTTTTGAATCACAAAATGGAAGATCAGGTACACAAAGATCATTTATCAAACCTGTGACAGATCTGATAATTTCATTATTTTCATTAAATAAACCAAATAGTTGGTTAAGAGGTCGTGCTATAATTGTGGTGTTACAACAAATTTTCGGTAGTACAATTGAAAAACATATTAAAGAATTAATTTTTGGGTTGGTTAGTGAGGAAAAAATTTCCAACATGATAAATACAGTTAAAGATATTTTATGGCCTAATGGTTCATTTAAACCTTCTAGTATTCCAAGGACAAATAAAGAGAAAGTTAAAAGTAAACAAGAGGCAAGGATCTTATTAGAGACTTTAATGGTGGATACGTGTTCAAGGATTGTTGGTCAACCCAGTGCAAAGAATGCTAGTAATAAAATTGCATCTATGATTCAAAATGATATATTAAACAAGAGTTTGGTTTATGAGATCTTTGATAAAATTATAGAAGAAGTTTTCCCTGAGAGTAATCAATAGTGAACTTATATTTATGATATATGAAATGTAGATTGGATTTTATAACCCATATTCTCTGGTCAGCCTCTCGCGTTGCGCTCTATGATCAACTTTTTTAAGTTTCTGATCATTAAATAAACTGGAAATAACCTCTTTACGTAATTGCATTTTCTTTGCTCTGTTTTTAGGATTTACCTTCTTATGGACATCCTGTTCTTCATCACTTTCATCCTCTTTACCCTTATCATCATCATCTTCCTCACTCTCATCTTCAGCGTCCACATCTTGCTGGACCTTGGATAATTCATGGTCCTGTAAAGCCTTTGTAGCATCATCCTGAAATGTACGTTTAACCTTGTTTATAAACTTGGGATCCTTGACACCGGATTGTAAAAGAATAGATTCCCAGTTATACATCCCACCGGTTGGTTCATTCTTCCATTTCCCAGTGACAGGGAAATTAGACATTAACGTATCCAATTTTTCCCTAATTTTGGTTTGTACGTAATCTGGTGCGTTCACATCATCAATCATTGGTTGAGTATCAGAGTTCTCTCTCTTTGGTTTCGTCATGTTGAAATAGTTTGCATGTATTTTCTTCTTAAACAGGGAATTGATTTCCATAGAGAGCATCTCCTTTGATTCTCTAACATCATGGGACTTTTTATCATTTTCCTCCTCGTCATGATCAATTACAGCTTCTGATAATTCATGTGATTTCCTCTTCTTCCCCTTGGAGCTTATCCGGTCAGCTTCATCCGTGTATATGTCTTTAATATTGGGCCTGGGTAGCATCCCTGGCTTCGACGGCCAGTAGGCCCAGTACCTTGCTGGGAACTTGTGGTCTTGTTGGTGTGAAAGATAAGACGAGTACAGATGAACACCTAAATCGTGCCTCAGATCATCTTCGTAGTGTCGCAAAATCTGCCGACTTTCGCTCCTCAGCGATGTGATACCCTGTTTCCTTGTGGTTTCCTGTTCTGCTGGAACATCAACACTCTCATTCTCGCTGTCAGACATTGCACAGTCTCGTGTTTTATTGTTCTATATTTGTTGATTCCATAGTAAACTTTTCAGAAACTTTATAGAGTAGTGGCCCTTGCGAAAAAAATGTGTTGATTTTTATTTCGTTGAAGCTTCAAAAAACCAGCTTTCCAACGTGAGACGAAAAGCATCAAAACAGCTGAAATTGAAACAATTTACTAGTTGAAAAATGCCACTTTTGGAGGAGATTAGCGATGCTGAGGACATCGACAACATGGACATGGACTTGGCCGAGTTTGACCCGAATTTAAAGTCGGCGTTCGCTCCCAAATTGGAGAAGAAGATTGTGAGAAGTCAAGACAGCGAAGAACAGAACGAACCACCATTGTTCCCTAACTTTGGTGGCAAATCGCTGGATGAGCTGGATGATAGTGCCGGGATACGGTTTGAGAACCAAAAGCAGTTCAACGAGGAGGAGTTGGAACAACTAAAGACACTACAGCTGATTTATCCGTGCTATTTTGATAAGAACAGATCACATAAAGAAGGTAGACGAGTGTCGAAAGATCTCGCAGTGTCGAACCCATTGGCCAAGACCATTGCTGATGCCTGTGTTTCGCTACATTTGATGTGTGTTTATGAGCCTGAGAAGACACATCCACAAGATTGGGGTAATCCAGGTCGTATCAGAGTTGCATTGAAACATGATGGTAAGCCAGAATCTATAATGGCCAACAACAAACGTCATTTACTCAATCAAATTGCCAAGTTTTTACAAAAAAATGAAACCACTTTAGCCACAGTGAAGAATTTACCAATGCCACAAGATTTCAATGGATTTCAACCAAAAGAGATACCAAGAGTTAAAGGTTTCAAGATGAATACAATAGTGCCAGTTTTCAGTAGATTTACACTAGAACATCCAATAACAAAGAGTATATATACTGAAAAGCCACCACAACCACCAGCAGAGACTGAAAAACCAGCCTTACCAAAAGCTCCAAAGCAAAAGTTTATGCATGTGAGAAGATAATTTAACGCTACAATTGATTTATGTATTATTATATTCTGTATTAAAGTAAAAATGCAAAACTAGTTAATCTTTGCAGGGGCGAATTCTGCACGATATTGTTCAATCTTTGCCTTTTCATCTTCAGAAATACGACCTGATAAATAAGTAATGATATCGCTTAATCCAACAATTGATAAAACTGGGATATCATATTTTTTAGCAACAACTTGTGTAGCACTTAATTGAGAATCAACAGTTCTTTCTTGTCTATCCAATGCAATGATTGTTCCCACGACATTACCCTTTTCATTACCAATGATTTCAAAAGCTTCATTGATGGCAGTACCAGCGGTCATCACATCATCAATAATTAAGATTCTTTTACCTTCTAAATTAGCACCAACAATTGACCCACCTTCACCATGATCTTTTTTTTCCTTTCTGTTGAAAGCATAAGCGACTTTTTCATATTTGGTACCACCAATTTCAGCTAATTTAGCAGCAGTTATAGCTGCTAATGGGATACCTTTATAAGCTGGACCGAAAATGATATCAAATTCTAAACCTGAACTTATAATGGCAATAGCATATGATGAAGCCAAATTTGAAAGTAATTTACCAGTGGAGAAAAGACCCAAATTAAAGAAATATGGTGACACTCTACCAGATTTCAAAGTGAACTCACCAAATCTTAAAGCTGTAGACTCAACAGCCAAATCCAAAAAGTTTTTCTGATAATCTTGCATTGTTTAATCTTGCAAGGGTGATAGATAAGCTGATCCGGTGGGAAACTTCAATGACAGGTAAATTCACACAATTAGCAGGTTGGGAAATCCACAGAGCGAGACTGGCAGATATATGTTCTAGCGGAAACAACAAACTGGAAAAGAGCACTGCTGGGTGGTTATTATCTCAATGTTTATGGGTTTCCATTCATCGCTTGAGTTTTTTTTGAGCAGTTTGAGAATCGTGGAAATGGCTGCAAATTTTGCAGTGTGTGGTGTGTGGTGGGTTGGGGTGTTTGGAGAGGGAATATTAGAAAGAAAAGTGTGTAATGTGAATTAATGGAGACTATGGTATTCTTATGGTGCTTTTTCTGCTCAATTTGGTGCAATTATGAGCTTGTTATTATATGTTCCCAGTCCTGCGGGTATTAGTTTATTACGAAAATCCTATAATGCTAACAAAATCCCACTTCTACAGGTCCCAGAATACAAAAACAAATACATCAAAATCAAAGCTTCATATAAACATCAACCGATAAACTACGGAAACTTCACAACAATGGACTCCACCAGGGCCTCGAAGATACTCAAGTCGATACACAGCTCAGAAAAAGCTCAAAGGCCCCTTCGACGCACCTCACAAGGTATACAGAAGCGCAAGAGTACAAAACATACACATCCAGTCATTTCATACTTCAAATCAATCTCATCACGTCGAGTACATACACCTGAAGTAGAGGGCCATGACTTTGGGAACAGTACATTTCAACCATATAGTCGAGATGCACTACTTCAGAGGATCCAATCATTCCAATCCTCACAAAATTGGAATTTTAATGGGATAAATATATCATTAACACCATTGGATATTGCTAGATATGGATGGTCATGTCACAAGAAGAATGAAATACGATGTGCCAGTTGTCAATCCCATATATTGATCAAGTTCCCAATGGGTGCAGTGGATGAAGAAGAACAAGAATTTCAAGAAGCTGTGATCTCAAGGCTTTGTGGAAAGTATAAAGAGGAATTAGTTAATGCACATGGTAAGAATTGTGCTTGGAAGAAAAAATCTACTCCATTGAATGTTTATCAGGTGGATTTTGTTGAAGAGTTGGAGAATCTCAAGAAGAGAGTATCTGAGAATAGTGGTGTGGGACAAGTGACAACAAAGGGTATTAAAGATGAAGATGCTTTGATTACATGGTGTCAAGAGAATGACGTTGTGAATGATGATCTAAACCTGCTTAAGGTTTCATTACTGGGTTGGACCGTTTCCAAATTACGAAACAATACAATGCTCTCTTGTAATTCTTGTGGTCGGAGAACATTCAGTGATGAAGAGTTTGATGCTATAGAAAATCATCATGATTGGTGTTGCTATAACAATGGATTCACTTCAAGATTCATAGATTTTATGAAATCCATCTCGAAACACCCAATGGAGCCTGAGGATGATCACACAGCAAATCATGAAGACACTACAGATGATACATTATCAAGACTTGATAGATTAAGAAAATTATATTTTGAATAGTTGATATGTACTATCTTTTATTAATTCATGAGATATCGTTATATAATGTATTAAAATTTCCATGTCCTTTCCTTATTGTACCCTTTATTGACTCTTTTGAGCAGTTGTCCCAACTTCAAGATAAGTACCAAAGACTTTATCCCAATGCCAACTAGTAACACCAAATCCTAATTCATAATTTTTATAATGATGTTCTAAATGATATTTTTTCAATTGTTGTAAATATTCAGGTAATTTAGCATGATGTAAGATATAATGTGTACAATCATACATTATATAACCTGCAAATCCACCTGCAAATCCAGAACAAGCCATATAAAATGGTAAAATACCGAAAACAACTTTATAAAATGGATAAGCCAATGCAATGAATAATGTTGGAGGCATAACTAATCTATAACGATCCATTGGTAAATAATGATGAACACCATGTAATAAGAAATGAATTGTAAAAGCAACTGAATGATCTGGTAAATATTCATCTAAATGGAATAAAAATCTATGTAATCCATATTCAATTAATGTCCAAACAAATAATCCTAAACCAAATAAAAAAATTGATAAAAATACATTTTGATTTGTAATCCCCACATAAAATATGAATAAATCCACTGGAATCCATATAGTTGGTACAACCCACCATGGTGTTAATGATAATGGTTCTAAGAAATTACCAAATAATGGTGCAGAACCTTTACCATAATGTCTTGGTCTATGAACTTGATCTAAATAAAAATCTTTTGTAAACCCACCAAATAAAACTTGTAATAATAAAGGTTTATTTAAATCTAAAAATTTATGATTTTTAAAATCATGACGGAAATCTGTAACAAGACTTAATTTTTCATATTCTGGAACACCACCTAATTTTGTTGAATCAAATTCACCACCATGTAAATTATCTAATTTAACATCAACTTGATGTTTAGGATTTGATAATAATTCTTCTTCTTCCTCTTCATTAGCCAAATAACCAATCAAATAATTTTCATCAAGAATTTCATATGTTGTCTCTGAATGTTCATGAGATATTTCATCTGCTAAAATTTCTGTAATGTCTTTACCAGCATAATCCATAATTAAATCACCTCCACCTGGATGTTCTTCTAAAAAACTTGTGACATTATAAATCTTTCTATTATAAAGTGAGACCCAAACATCATCTTCACTGGTATGTTGAGCCAAAATCTCCTTGGAGTATAATGGTAAAGTTTGTGACATTTCCCGAGATACCGTGTTTGCCTTTCAATGTTTATATACGATCTGAGCGTGTCTATGGTCTGTGAATATGCGGGTACTTGATTAATGAATGTGTAGCAGTTGAAGTGTGAGAAGAATACACTTGTTTTCTGTGTATAAACAATCTCGATACTGTATTTGTAAACAGGGTGGTCAGTAGTTTAAATAGGGGCCAATAACTAGCAAATGGTGTTACTTTTTTTTTATTTACATTTCAGAATTTTTTCTAAGCCGTTTTTTCTAGTGCAAAATTCCGCGAATTGGAAACGAGTTAATATTTGATGGGAAATGAGAAGGAGATGGTTATAGAGAGGTGATGATGGGGAGAGTGAGAGAGTGGTGGGATTGGTGATGTAGTGCTCTTGTTTCTGAGCATTCTCCAATTTGAACCAAGTTGTAAGCTGCAAAATTCATAGAATTCCGTCATTTCCTCGTACTCAAAGTCCGATTTGTAACATGAGACGATTCTCGTATACGAGTCGAACTATGGATTTGCTTTACAAGAGCAGTACAGACGAGAAACTTTCAAAATGTATCATAATACTGAAACTAATGGCCCCTGGGTTTAACTTTACCCCATTTTCCCGGTCTATTTAGCTTTATTATGAGTATTGTTCTGTAAACTTCCCGTTTGGGAAATAAATGTGGTACCGAGTCTCCATATATTTGTGCTTATATAATCACACAGCTTAGAGTTACATAATCACACAAATTGTCGACAGACGCGTTTGATTCAACTTAACAAAGAGTGGAATTGTAAGGTCTGAGATATTGACTAGATTGTACTTTTAATTTATTTGACAGCAGCATTTCAGGAACTGGTTATTTGAAATCACTACAAATCAATTGCACTGATATAGATCCAAATTATCCCTTAATTACCACTTGTTTGGCTCAAACTATCCACATATTCTATAATTCTCAAAGCTGCTACACAGGACATAACTGGAAAATTGTAACACAAAAGCTCACAAAATCACTCTAAATAAAAGTTATATATACCCTGGCATATAGTCACATGCTATCATGTCACAACATCATCAACAAGGGGGCAAATCTCTAGATTCCCATGACCAAGGTCGAGTGAATCGGAAATCTTCACAAAAGACTCACAATGAAACGTCCCAGACGAAAAGAAAATCAAATGCATATATGGCTGCTGAAGCTGTCCAGCACGAAAGAGATGCAGTCACAGCGTTGAAAAGACTTTCAATAGGAAGAAGTTCGATCAATGTGGATCCTGATCTACCTTATGGGGTTGATGGTGATTTCAACTATAATGATTATAACCACAGAAGGAGATCTTCACAGGATTCGACTTCTAGTTCAGCTTCATCCTCGTCGTATTTGGATGACGACAAGGATAAGACTTTGATTGATGAAGAAGAACAAGTACGATCACGCAATAATGACGCTGCTAATGAAGATGATGATCAAGATGTCAAATTAAATGCTGAAAAACTTCTATGGGTCCCTGCTAAGGCACACCCAAATATTGCACCAGATCAATTCCGTCGTCATGTTCAGTCCACTATAGATGATATGCATAATAAGCTTGGTGAAGATTCACAACCAAGAGATTCGATACCATCGTTAAAAGAGTTAACTGATGAATTGGATAGATTATCCGAGATGGCAGGTTTAGCTGCCACAGATGCCGTTACGTTAGCAAGATCATTATCATCTGCAAGTGGATCTACATCTTTGATACTTGATCAAGATGAAAACAGGTTTTTCCAAGATCAACAAAGCTCACCTCCAACTTCACCAAATGGTTCGAAATCACCTTCGAACAAGACGTCACCTACTACATCAAGATCTGGATCTGTATCATCCAGATTATCAGTGGAACGCCCATTAGAAGAGGAAATTGATCAAGACGCACCACTATTAGGTGAAAGTTCATCCACATTAACAAGAAATAAATGGACAACGTATAGTCGAAGTCATAGAGGTGCAAGAGATAAACCTAAACCAAAGGCAAATTCACCCTTATCGGATGAACATAAATTTGTTTCACAAGAAACGCAGTCTAAACCACAACCAAAAGTCGAGAAGGAACTACCATTAAGTCCAGATGAGATACCAGCTAGAAATGTACCTCATCAGGATCCAAAACAACAACAAATCTTAGCTGAACAGGCTCGTGGTCGATCTACACATCTCCAGAGATCTCAATCTGACACTTCACCAACAAAGTCAAACCCTGCTTTAGTGAGCAATCATTCTACACCTGCTGCTCCTCCACCATCCAAAAGAACAAATCATTCAAGAAATAGACATGCTGGTTCTGCCATCACAATTGATTCATCGGATCAACAAAAGTCATCAACACAACATCAACATCAATTACCTCAAAAGACAATGAATCCACATTATCAAAGAAGAGTTGTATCAAATGATCCAAAGCATTATCCACAGAGGCAACCATCTGGTAAAAATTCAAGTCTGAATGGTATTCAAAATAATAAATCATTACCATCACAACCTCAGGAGAAACCAGTTCCATTGAATCCTCGTGAAAAAGAGTTACAACAACAGCAGCAAAATCCACAGGTACTTCAACAACAAAGACAAAGACAATATCAACAGCACCTTGCAAATAATCAACATCAGCATCATGCCCAGCACCAACATCAACATCAACTTCAAAATCGTCAACTAAATTCGCAGCATAAACCTACACAGCATCAATCAGAACTTCCTAGAGAATCCGCACAACCAATTCAACAACAACCACAACAACCACAACCTCAGCAATTACAACCGGCTCCTGAACAATCTGTCTCTACACCTAGTACTGATACATCAAATGCTTCTGAAAAACCTGAAAAATCAAAGAAAGATAACTCCATCTTTAAAATGTTCAAAAAGAAAAGGGCCACTTCTCCTAAAAACCAAAAGAACTTGTTGTCAATTGGATCTAAAACCTCACCACCGGTCAATGATGAAAACAAATCACCAACTGGTTCGACTTTCAGTATAAATAACTCTCCAGAGAAATTAAAATTGAATGAACAACAAATTGAACAACAGCAGAGACAAGTACCTGCGTCATCACAACCTCAACAGAAAAGACCTTCATTGAAACCATCTAAAAGTTCACAGTTTAAAATTTCTAAATCTTCAAAAGATGAGTCTAAACCAAAATCTTCTTCAAAATTACAAGAATCTGTAACTATTGTTTCTGAAAAGAAAGATACATCTACCATTACAAATGATCATAATACCAGTCCTGATTCACCTGCTACATCACCACCACAGGAACAATTAAGTCCTAAGGAACAACAGCAACAATTCCATCAACAAACAGGTCAAGCTTTAAATGAAGAACAACATAGAATTCAAAAGGAAACTTTAAGTAAAAAATTAAGTATGGAAAATATGAAAAAATCATCAAAACCAAATGCACCTGTTCAATTCACTGATTCGGCATTTGGATTCCCCTTACCACCATTATCACAATCTACATTAATTATGCTTGATTATAGATTCCCTATTCACGTTGAAAGGGCATTATATAGATTGAGTCATTTAAAATTAGCAAATCCAAGAAGACAATTGAGACAACAGGTATTATTATCAAATTTTATGTATTCTTATTTAAATTTGGTTAATCATACATTATATTTACAACAATTGGATGAACAAGAATTAGAACAAGGTCAAGATAATGAACAGGAACAAGAAGAAGGACAGATTAATATTGAAGTTTAGTTTTTATGAGGTTTGCATTATATATTTATTTGAATGAAAGCATTGATAAGTATACATTGTAGCTACATATTGTTTCATGATTCATATACGTATATTCTTTTGGATATAGATGGTGAACAGACTTAGACTTTATCAGTTAAATTCCATGGAACTAAAGCTAAAGAACTTTGAGTGAATGTAAACAAGAATCTAGAAAATCCAATGACACCAATAACCAATAATGCATAATAAACAAAATTCCAATATGCAAATTTAGCATTACTAACTCTTAATTTTGGAATACCAATAAAATTACAAAATGCATGCACCGCGAAGCAACTCCACAAATTGTTTGTTCTTAAAAACACAAAATTAGTGAAAATACCAAATAAAAAGGTATAAAACAATTGGAAAGCAGTAATAGCTGCAATCAAATGAATTGGAGTCTTCTTAGTGAAGAGCTCATATGCATGATGGAAATGTGCAAAACTGAAAAAAACAGGTGGTAAATAAATCAAAGTCTTTGTGGAGATTCCCTGGACTTGATACAATGTGACGATAGTGGCTGATGTATAGATAATCTCTTCTGTTAATGGACCAACAATCAAATCTCTTAACCCTTGTAAAGTCGATAATTGATCAGAAATTTGCTTAATGAGATATTGTGGATCGGGTGAACTGAAAACAGCAAGATCCAAAATTGGACCAATAAATAAGATACCAACAAGCAATAAACATTGTAACACATCTCTTGTGAATAAACCTATATGACCAGCTTCCCAATGTAATTCACCATATCTAAATTTTAAACCTGGTAAAAATCCCAATTCAGCATAAATCTTGTTTAATGGTTCATTAGAGATTTTAGATAAGATAGTAGGTAAAATGGCAACAATCAAAACTGATAAACTAGTGACTTTGATGATTCTAGAAGTGATAACTTGTGGATCATTACGATCAATCTCTTTCCCATCAACAGCTCCCTTGGAGGCATATAGGATAAAGACATAGAAGAATGAAATAAATGATGAAAGGATAAACCCAGTGGTTAAAGAGTAACCATTCTGTTCGAAGAATGCCATGATGATGGTTGATGTTGAAGAGTAAAGTTGAATAATATCCACTTTGGTATTAAACAATGATTATACCCATTTATATATTGTTTGAAATTCTCACAAGGTTGTGAAATTTCGAATAGCAATTAAACAGTTTTTGATGATCAAATATTACACTTTTCCACAATAGTTTCATTAAGGTTTGTCACATCCCGATTCGGGAATTTCGCGGAATTTCGCGGAGATTCTGCCAAAGGGATAAGTGTATGTAAAATAAAGCGTATATTGAGATATAAACTTCATTTTTGTTGCATGCTCATCTTCCATATCCAAAGAGATATGATGCTCATAAATCCAACTGCACTTGTAGCTAGAACGACGTTTTGCAAGTTATCCGAGGGTACTTCTGGCTCAAGACCTGGTGTTGCTGTTGCAGGAGCATTAGAAGCCTCAACTAGTTGTACAAACAACTCTGTTAATGAGCTGGGCCACGAGGATGAGACGTGAAGTGGTGATGGGATGTTTAGAGAGGTTGTATAGTCCTCTGGCTGGATGTCACATCTTTGCTGCTGACGATCTAAATCTGCCTTTAGTGCCACGATGATGGATGGGAGATGTGAAATCAGTGGATGTTTTTGTGCCAATTCAACCAAATAGTGGAAACTTGTTGGATCTGAAGAGTCATATGTAGAGCAAAGAACATCACACTGGCTCAGTTTGGATTGATTGTCCAATATTGCAGGTTCCAATTCCCCAAATTCTTCCATTATCAGATAAACTTGCTTCCCACCTTTCAATTCAACACTATTCACCACAATTCTTGGTTTAATTGTTGGATTATAAACCTCACTATATTGTCTCCCGAGTAACGCCTCTAGTAAAGAAGACTTCCCACTTCCGGATCCACCAAGCACATAACAATTGAAAACCGAACGATCATTTACAGGAACTCTATAGCTCTTTCCTGATCTATTTCTTTCCTTTCTTGGTTTGGTTACTTTCAAGGCAGCTGTAGTACCAGCTTTACCACCACCTTCAAACCCTAGATACGCTAGGTACGACAAGGTAGTTTTGTAATTCAAGTATGTCGTCATACTCCATTGTGCTAACCATCCTTGTAATGTGACATAGCCTTGTTCATTTCTAACTGTAGTCTGTGGGAAGTTGGTTTCAATCCATTCAGTGGGTATACCTGGTGTTGGTTTGAAAAGGGATTGTAGTTCAAACTCATTAAGCCCACCATCATTGTCCTTATCAAAGAGTAAAAATAAGTCAACGAAAAATCTGTATCCAATAGGACTCAATTCCACACTTGATGTATTTGGTACATCTAGAACTGGATACAGGAACTTGTCATTCAAGGATAGAGAGTCTGTATAATGGAATGTACGTAGTATACCCCATGTCGTCTCATGTCTACCTCTTTCGGCAAAGATCTTATTAAGTGTTATAAACCCAAGTTCAGTTAGACCATTGACTCCAAAGCTATCAGGTACAGCTTCATTGATTGCTTGCTTAATTTCTGCAAGATCATTGATATCCAAACTTCTCCCAAAGCATTTCTTCTGTAAATCCATGAATTCAGTGTCGTCTAAAAATCCATCTTGATCCTTATCACATAGAAAGAAAATACGTGATAGAGCAGCTGTAGCGTTTGGTTTCAATTTCCCTTCTTTAGCATCAAACAAAGGTGAAATTGGATGTGTGACTGCTCTTTGGCAAAGATAAAACGCTTGACTGACATTATATTTCTCTTTAGCACTGCATCTTATACATGACTCGACTTCTTTGAACTCTTTCAATATGGGGATAAATTCATCAGTGATTGTTCTATCAGAGTCTAGTGATGTATTCGTATCAGACTTATTCGCACAGAGCACAATAGGTAGATTCACACCTAAAGATCTGAAAATGTTCATCCAGTATAATGAAATACGTTCGTATGTATAATGATCACTGTATACTAGCCAAATCACATCTGCTTTCCTAATCTCTCTCTGAAGCGAGGTGATATCCTGTGAGTTCGAATCTATCAATATCGTAGCATTTGGTGAATATGGTGATGATGAGAAATCTCTGGGTATTGTAATAGCAGGTAATACAGACTGAATATTGGGCACAAATGTATCTTTGATCAATGCGGTGATTAAACTAGACTTTCCAACGCCTTTGGAGAGTTAATAAAGAAGACATAGAAATTCTAAAGAACAAAACTAACCATCGTCACCACACACAATCACACGTATCGTATCCTTGGACATTCTGCCTATAGTCTCTTAGATACCAAGCAAATCGAAATAGTAATCATTAATCCAAACATGGCATTATCATCATTATGACTTCGCGAAAATGCCCAACCCGGGTACCTCGTTTTATTGACACGTGAAATTTGCTGCAGATTTTGGAGATTTGTTAAGATCAACAAACACAACAGCTTGAATACTTCAAGAGCTCAATTTGAGATACGCTAGACAATTTAAACAAAACTTCACCAACAATGGTATGTGACTTTGAGAAGGGCTAATTGAGACATGGGGATCTCTTTTAATGGATTCCTTTGTGACAATTGACCCAATTTAAGTCTTATTCTGTCAAGATACTAACTCGCCACCATAGACTTCAGTCGGTACAGGTTACGATTTATCAAATAGTGTTTTTTCACCAGATGGTAGAAATTTCCAAGTAGAATACGCTGCAAAGGCAGTAGAGAATGGTGGTACCTCCATTGGTATCAAATTTAAAGATGGTGTTGTTTTAGCTGTGGAAAAAATCGTCACTTCTAAATTATTAGTACCAGGTAAAAACGTTAGAATTCAAACAATTGGTCGTCATATTGGTGTTGCATACTCAGGTCTTTTACCTGATGGTCGTCATTTGGTTTCTAGGGGTAGAGATGAATTCCAATCATTTAAAGATCAATATAAAGATCAAATTAGTGTACCATATCTAATAGATCGTTTAGGGAATTATGTTCAAGCATATACATGTTATAACTCTGTTAGACCATTTGGTGTAACAGCTATTTTCGGTGGTGTTGATGAAGATGGTCCACATTTATACATGTTGGAACCAAGTGGTGTATACTGGGGGTATCAAGGTGCAGCAACTGGTAAAGGTAGACAAAGTGCTAAAAATGAATTAGAAAAATTAGATTCAAGTACATTAACTGGTAAAGATGCTGTTAAAGAAGCTGCAAGAATCATTTATTTAGCTCATGAAGATAATAAGGATAAAGATTTCGAAATTGAATTAAGTTGGGTTTCTACATCTGAAACTAAAGGTTTACATCAATTTGTTCCTGAAGATCTTTTAAAAGAAGCTAAAGAGTATGCTGAACAAAAATTAAATGAAGATGAAGATGATGAGGATGAAAACATGGCTGAATAGATTTATTGAATAGATTTAACTAGCTCATTAGTTTCTTTGAAATACATGTATACTACAGATTAGAATAATTATACGTAGTTAAAATTTGTCCATAGCATTAATATTACACAAATGTATTTTGTCCATAGCATTAATATTACACAAATGTATTTGTCTCATTTCCCCATACGTTTCAATTCTTCACGAAGCTCTTTATTTTCAATTTCCAATTTATCAATTCTTTCACGAGCTGCATTACTTTCTAATTTTCTACGTTCCCTTTCAGATTTTCTTCTTTTTTCTAATTCATCAATTCTTAATTTTGATCTTGGACTCAGATCAGATTGATCCTTATAATGAACCACATACCATTGTATCCCTTCTTTCAATGCATCGTTTTGTTTTTGTAAATTTCCAATCTCTTCTCGTAATTGAATATCATTAGCATTGGAATTGATTAATAGTTGAGAATAATCATCAATCACTGATCCAGTTGCATTTTCAAAATAAGTGGATAATGATCTTATAACTGCTTGAGCCTGATCAAAATCAACATTAGTAACTAATAATTTGTTTAATTTTTGTTGTGCTTGATTAACTGATGATTCTTCCAATATTGAATCGAAATGATGTAATAAATTTTCAAAATTTGATACTTGTTGTTGAAATAATGTGTTGAATCCAATTTCATAATTTGTCAATGTGGAAACTTGATAACTTAATTTACCAACTTTTTCAGTAAGAGAACTATTATTCAATTTCATTAATGAATATTCTCTTTTGGTATCTTCCAATTGAAATGTAAGTTTACTCTTCTCAGCAGCTAGACTTCTTTGCTTTGCCACAGCCAGATTCAACTCCTTGGAAGCATGTTCCAATTTACGTCTGTAATCCTTTTCTTTTGATGCACTATCATTTTGTAAATCTTTTAATTGTTGTTGAATATGATGATATTGGTGTAATAATGGTTCGTATTCATCTTTGGATTGACGAACAAGATTTTTCAGATTTATAATAGCATCATTGGCCTGTTCATCTTTCTCTTGAAGTTGTCTTCTTAAGGCATTAACCTCAGATCTCAAAGAGTCAATCATATCTTGCTTCAGCGTGACTTCTTGATGAATTTTGTCTTTATCGATCTTACCATAATTTTGTAATTCTTCAATTTGGATTTTTAAATCATCTCTTTCCAAACGAAGATCATCAACTTCTTTTGAATGGTTTGTCTTTATTATGTTAATTCTATTGCGTAACAGCTTTGTTTCATTCTCATTTGTATTACCATTCCCCAGATCTCTTAATGCAGACTGTTCTTCTAATGCACTTTTTAAATCTTCAATTCTTTGATTCAAATCTAAAATTGTTTGTCTCTTGTCCTTGAGTAATTTTTTCAGACTAGCAACAAATGATAGATTCTCTTTGAATTGTACATGCATGGATTCAAACTCTGACTTAAGTGTGGATATGGTTTCCTCTTGCTTTAACATCAGTCCTTTAATATCATGTTCCACCACGGTAGATTGTTGTAAATCATCAACTAACGCCTGTGTTGAAGCAGGTACATTTCCAGCATTCTCTGAAATCTTTCTATTCAGTACCGATAGATTTTCCAGAATCTCATTCAGCGCCAGTGAAGCGACTTTCAACTTGGTATCAATGGAGCTTGAGTTATTCATTGCCTGTACCACTGCTTTTGCCGACTCACCGTTTAATGAAGAAGCCAGAAGGGAGAGTAAATCATTGAGCAGCGATTCCCACCTATCAGCATCCTCGTTTGATTTGTCAATAACACTATTTTGTTCCTGTACATTGGCTTTCAATTGTTCATTAAAAGCCTGTAATTCAGCATTCAAATCACGATTTGATATCAAGTCATTTTTCAATTCTACAATTTCCTTCATTTTTTCAGCTAATCTGGTAGATTCCTCTTCTTCACGAAGGCTCAACTTGTCTTTGAATTGGGTTTCTAATTTGGTACGCTCTCCAAAGAGCTTAACATTTTCATCTTCTAAACGCTTCATGAAATCATCTTTCACTTCATCAGGATTATCTGTATCCTTAACGACATTCCGTATCAGTTCCGTTAGCAGACGTAGTTGCAGCTTATAGTTTGTGATTTCTTTCTTCAACTTTTCCACTTCAGAAGAAGCGGTTGCAGTTGTTGATACGCTATGAACCATGGGCTCAAAAAGCGAGGATAATTTTGAAGGTGCGGTTGATGTTTCACCATCATAATCAAAGAGTAATTTCATAGAATTCATATTTGATGGATCTGGCAAAGGATGTGAGTTGTGGAGTTCCTTGCTGGGCAGGGCACTAGCACTTCGAAGTTTCCTCCATGGAGTCGTATCAGGATGGATCTTTGGCAGCTTTGGTGTTGCCTTGGGGTTATCAATGTCTATGGTATTCTTGCCGCTGATGGGGAATTTGCCTTCATCGTTGCCGTTGTCTTGATCGTCACTTGAATCATCTGAGCCGTCTGACAGTTGTGATGAGTCGACTATAGACTTGTTGAAGTGGAAATGGCTCTTTGGTGTTGCCTTTGGTGGAGCTCTCTTTAGCGCTGGTGTGGGACTTGATATCCTCCCATGGTTCACTGGGTAGAACATGCTCACGTTCTCTGTCCGCACAATCTGCGAATTGGACAGAAACGAGCTTGAGTTCAAGAACTCGTTCTCATCGTCGTCACCCTCGTTTGTCAGATCATCCTTGGAGTTGAAGTTTGACTCCTCGTAGCGCGAGTTCTTCACATTGACTGAGCTCCCACTCTCTGAGCTGCCTCTTGAAACATCACCAGCTTGCAACCCACTCTCAAGCGGCTCCTTCTGTGGGCTGTCGCCAGACATGTCTTGATCCTGTAGTGAGCCCGCTGCAGTATTACCACACAAGACGCACAGTGTCTGTCTCAAACGCCCAGTGTTTACCTTTATGGCTCGTTGTTGTAGTTATCACAAGCGCCAGGAAATTATAAATCCAGTGATGAGCTTGGAATTTGGTGTGGTTTTGAGATGGAATGGTGGAAATGGCTGAAGATTGCGGTATTGATAGTGAACCACAGAAGCCAATGCCCGATGTGTCTGTTTTGTCTCTTGTAACAACGATGACACTGTTTGATCTCTTTTGTTTGGTTTCAGCTTCACATACCAATGTTTTGGGTTTTGGATCTTACGCGTGTGTCAGATCTGGTAATGGGTGATCACGTGATACATCACGTGCCTTTCTTGTACCGCGCACTCTAAGCATTTTTTTCCAACACAATATCGGTGAAAAAAATTTTGAGTATGGGAGATTAGGCGTACAGGGCATATTTAGATCAACACATCACACTACTTGAGGTATATTAGGAACCGCCCTATCTTATCCCAGAGAAAGTTGAGCTTGCAAGAACATGGGCTTAGAACAACCAAAACTGGAAGACATTCCAGTCGATGATATCGATTTCTCCGATTTGGAAGCACAATATGCCGTTGAAGAAGACGCTTCATTTGATAAATATCTTGTTGTTGATGGTGCTCCAATAGCTCCAGAATCCAAAGTACCAATCTTGACCAAAGTTTTGACCAAGTTGTTGGGTCAACACGGTAAAGTCACCAACTTTTACATGCCAATCGAAGATGGTAAAACTAAAGGTTTTGCATTTGTTGAATATGAATCACCATCAATTGTGGAAAAAACCATCAAGGCTCTGAATGGTAAAAAATTAGATGTTAAACATAGATTATTGTTGAACAAATTGACTGATATTGAAAAATATGGTACCCAGGGAAATATCACTGATGATTTCAAAGAACCACAATTACCACCATTTGAAGAAACAGACTATTTGAAATCTTGGTTACAAGATGAATCTGGTCGTGATCAATTCGCATTACATAAACAAGAAGTTGTTGGTGTTTTCTGGAATAAAAAAGCTGATAACCCAGAACCAGTTGTTGAACCAAGACTTCATTGGACTGGTAATTTTATCAAATTCACTCCAAAAGGTTCATATCTTTTCTCAATTCATCCACAAGGTTTACAAGCTTGGGGTGGTAAAGATTTTAAAAGTTTGAAAAAATTTTCTCATCCAGGTGTTCGTTTGATTGATTTCTCTCCAGATGAAAAATATCTGATTTCTTTATCTCCAGAACCAATTATATTACCACCAGCTGATCATCCAAAGAGAGATTCTTTCCCATTCGGTCCTGAATCTGAAGGTCATAAATTAGTTATTTGGGATATTGCTACTGGGTTACCAGTACGTACTTTTGCCCTTCCACCACATTTGGAACAAAGAAAAGAAATGATTTGGCCTTTATTGAAATGGTCTTATGATGGTAAATACGTTGCAAGATTAGGTCCAAACGCTTTAGCTATCTATGACGCTTCAGATGATTTCGCACTATTGGATAAAAAACCATTGAAAATTGATAATATTGTTGATTTTGAATTTGCTCCACAAGGTGTTCAATTATCTACTGCTAAGAAACAAGATCCATTAACTCATGTCTTGGCTTATTGGACTCCAGAAACTGATAATCAAACTGCTAGAGTCGCTTTATTAGAAGTCCCATCAAAGAAAGTTTTAAGAACTATTAATTTATTCCAAGTTTCTGATGTTAAATTACATTGGCAAGATAATGCCGAATATTTGGCAGTTAAAGTTGATCGTCATACTAAATCTAAAAAAACATTATTTACAAATTTGGAATTTTTCAAATTAACTGAAAAAGATATTCCAGTGGAAAAAATTGAATTAAAAGATAGAGTTGTTAATTTTGGTTGGGAACCAAAAGGTGATAGATTTATTACAATTTCAAGACCAGAAGTTGCTGGTGCTAATCCAGCTATTGCAAGAAATGTCATTAGTTTCTATGCTCCAGAATTACCATCAAAGGGCAAAATTGCCAACTCAAAGAAATGGATTGCATTTAAAACAATTGAACAAAAATTCAGTAATACCATTGCATGGGCTCCAAAGGGTAGATTTGTTGTTGTTGCCGTTGTTGGTTCTACTTCTCAAGGTGGGTTAGAATTTTATGATTTAGATTATTCTGGTGAAAAGAAAGAATCTGAATCAACTGAAGTTGCTGCTCATGTTAAAGAAATTGGTAAAGTTGAATATGCTGGGTTAACAGATTTAGAATGGGATCCATCTGGAAGATTTGTTGCTGCTTGGTCATCATTCTGGAGACATAAGATTGAAAATGGTTATAAATTATTAGATTTTGCTGGTCATGTTTTAAGAGAAGAATTATTAGATGAATTTAAGGCATTTGTTTGGAGATCACGTCCTGAATCATTATTAACTGGTGGTGATCGTAAGAAGGTTAGAAAGAACTTACGTGAATATTCCGCTCAATTCGAAGAATCAGATGCTATGGAAGCTTCTGAAGCTACAAGAGAATTAATCTTAACTCGTCGTCGTCTATTGGAAGAATGGACCTCTTGGAGATCAACTATTGATTCACATAAAGAAAATTATGGTATCGTGGAACAAAGTGCTTCAAATGATGATTTTGAAGTCATTGAAGAAATCAAAGAGGAAATTTTGGAAGAAAGTGAAGAAATTGTTGCTTAATTTTAAACAGATTCTTGTTTTGTATATTATATTATTGTGTAACTGATTATACACGTACTATTTTAAGGAAATAAGCGGATCGTGTAATTTTTAAAAATTCGCGGGCGTAAATAATAAAGTGTGCACTATAAATTATAACTTGTAACAATTAAATCAGAGTACGTTGGACTAATGCATTTAAAGCTAGTTATGTACCTCCCGATATCGATCCTGAAATGTCAATCGATCAAACAGATCGCTTATTGCTTTTACACGCATTGATGAGATGATATTCCAATATGACTCAAAAATTATAAAAGATCTCAATACATATTGATGTTTTCTGTCTCGGTTGGATATATAAGGAACTATCAGCCGACAGTATTTGGACAAGAACGATACAATGATTTATCATTTTATCGTACAAAATGGCTAGCAATCAAATCATCAAGTTATTTAAAGAACAACTCACAGAACATATTTTTGAGTTCAAGAGATATTTTAAAAAACCAGAAGTAGAATCATTACGTTTAATCAAACAACCATTTATCCTTAGTAATGATAAACCATATGATGATCCGAAACACATCACTGTTCTCTGCTCCAGAAATATCACACTCGATGAACTTTCATTGGAAATTCAAGGTCAAGAACCTTTACACTGGGGTCCTATCCAAGCAGGTATAATTTCACCATCTGGATTAATTGGTGATAGAATTTATATTTTAAACGTTCCAACTTATGATTATCCAAGACTTAAACGTGCTGTGAAGGGTCTTGAACGTGCTGTCAGTGATCTTTCTGATGACTCCATTTGTGGAGTTTGTGATGGGGCAGATCAAGATGTCTTGAATCGGAAAATTCAAGAATTACATGATAATACATTTATCTTTGGTAATGAAAAGGATTTGAATTTCAATCGTGAAGGCTTTTGGTCACATCTTGATAGATGGAGTAGCGGTGCTAGTACATTGATTGGATATTTAATCAAGGTTAGACCTGAACAAGGATGTCCTGGTGATTTTGTTGTTGTATTGAAAAAACCAACAATCACTTTGGATGATGTTGTTGATTTCATCTCCAGTGCAAAGGCAAGACGTGTTAAGAAGAATTTACCATATTATGGATTAGATATTGCATTCCCAAAATATAGAGAATACAATAAAGACCTCGTTCATATATTTAAAGACAAGACCAAGAATGATTTGCGTTTCAAATTGGAAAATTCAAATCCATCAGGTCTTTCCAAAATTATTTCTTCATTTAAGGAACGTTTGAGGGTTCTACAAATGAATGAAAGATCACATCAAAATCGTTCTTGGTTCAGTGGGGGGTTTCAAGTTAAGACCAAGGATTTTGAAGTTTTCTCTACAAGAAAAATCACAAAGGGTGATTTAAAGAGATTGGTTAGATTGAATCCACAAAATAAAGGATACAGTGTTTTGATTAGAACTCCATTCTTCAAAAATGTGAATTTAGAGAGTCTTGATATTCATACAGATTATTCTTGGCCAGTCTCTATAATTTCCAAGCCTGAATTGGAATTCAAAGACATTACTAAATCTATCAGTGCTATCAAGAAGAGTACAGAGTATGTACTATGTCAACGCTGTTTTAAAAAATTTGAAGATGCTGAGTGTAAGATACCGGAAGGTGTTGTATCTGCTGCTCAATCTGCTTGTCAATTTGTACAACAAGATTTCATTTTTTTACACAATAACTCTTCCGAGGATAATTTGTATGGGATTGATCATTACAATATCGGTAAAGATGACTATCTCAAGTTGATTAATCCAAGTGAAAATTTCAATAAGGATCATGGTGTTTCTGAATCTGAATTTTTATTATCAATTATTCAGATCCCACAATGTGTGAATGGATCTGATGGAGTGATCAATATCCCTGATATAATGATGATTATGAGAACCCCAGAGTTGAGTGAAGTACAAGTTTTGAAACGACTCTTGATGTCAAGCTCTTCTCTTTGGAGTTATTCTGATTGTTTTATGATTCCTTCAAGTATAATCCCACAAACTAAACAACCACTAGGTGAGATCTCTGGTAATGTTCAAGATAACACTCAGAATAAAATTCAATCTACCGTATAGTTATAGAACCTCATTTTTTAATATATATATATACAAGATAATTAAATATGTAGCACCACATTGCCTTTATTGAGGAGCTTTAGTTTTCAATTGTAATCCATGCCATTTAGCGATCTCATCAGAGAGTATAGAGTTCACCAACTTGTGCTGTTTGATCATGCTCAACCCTTTGAACTTCTGCGAGACTGCGCTGATGGCAAACATTGAGCCACATCCACCTGAGATGTCCATAACTTCTAATTGTTCAGGGCTTAATTCCTTGGAAAGTTTATCATAGATCAACTGTTCGTAATCACTTAGTCGTTCCTCGCTGTAGAATCTTTGTGATAGGAGTTGTGGTTTTGGCGTGGCCATTTTCAATAAAGAGGACCTTAGAGGTGTCACTGATCTGAAACGAAACATTGTGTGTGTTTTTGGCTTGGGAAATTATGTTGTTGTTTGAAAGTTTCTTGAGTTTAGTAATTATTATATTGGATTTTCAGCAGATTTGATTAGTCCGGTTCGGGCACTCCTAAGAGATATATTGAAATATGACTACAAAGATGACTACAATTTGAAACCATCTTAATCTCGTGATATATTGTGGTCTAACGGTAGTGTTGGAGTCTATCGACCTCCGACTGCAACGCTTTTAAGTCTCCAAGGATGTCAGCAGTGCTCGACGAAGAACTATCGTTGTGATGCGCATATGGATTGTTTGTGTATCCATTTGTTGGTGCCTCCATGGGGATCTTTGGTGGGAGCGCAGGTCCAGCTTGTGAGTTTCTCGAAGGTGGTGGTGGAGGTGGTGCTGATTGGCCCATTGTGCTGCTGGCCCTGGATCTTGGTGGAGGTGGTGGTGGTGGTGATCTTGCTGATTGAAGAGGTGATGGGACTCGTTGTTGTGAATGCAATGAATTAGGATCATATGGGATTGGTGATGATGCCGAGCGTTGACGACTCTGAGGAGGTGGTGGCACTGACAGATGGGCTTGATGGTGGAGTCCTAAAGGTGAGGCAGATGATACTCTTTGATCTCCACCAAAGTTATTACGCATTTGTGATGATAATGAACCAGTCATTGTAGGTTGTAATTGTTGTGGAGCACCAATGTTCCCCATGTAATTTGGAGATAGATGTGTTTCAGGATGTTGTTGTGATAACAAACTGTTTAAAAACATATCACCACCACCTGTTGATGTAGGTTGTAATAAACCAGGAACTGGACCCGTATGGTTTGGTGCCATTGGTTTGATTGGACCTGTATGACTTGGTGACATTAAACGCACTTGACTTGAAGGATCTGGTGAAGTGACTCTTGGTGACCCATTATTGCTAGCCATTTCACTATCGAAGAAAATAGATGGAATATTTGCAGGTGTACCATGAACCAATGCACTATCAACGTTTTTAATATTTTTAAAATGATCAAATTGATCCTTCATTTCATTTAATTCTTCTTCTTCATTTATTTTTTCTCTTCTTTGTTGTTGTTGTGAAGGTGGTGATGGTTTATGATATCTTCCTAATAACTGATCCATCGGTAATGTTAGATCCAAATTAACAGGTTCTGCAGCTTCAGCACTTGGTTCCACACTGACTTCATCTGAAAATTTAACTCTTTTCCCCTGTGACAATTTTCTCCTTCTTGGAGTTTCACCTGGTTTTTGTCCTGTCAAGATGAACTTTGTGAATGAATCCAAATCCAATTTACTAGCATCACTATCTGATATCGTAGCACTATTCGTAGAGTCGTAATTATCATTATTGTCATCGTCATCACCAGTATCATTCATTCTTTTCCTAGAAAGAATAGATCTAGGTTTGGGTATAGGTGCTGGTGTTTTTATGAGTTTCCTAGAAGGGGTTCCAGAGCCCAGGATTGTATGTGAAATCAATCTAAGAAATGCAAAGAATTCACCAATGTTTAAAGTGGAACAAGATATAAAGATTCTTTCCAAAATTTTCTTGTTCGCATCCGATATGCTAAAATTGTTTAGGAAATTGAACACATCTTTCACTCGTATCAACTTTGTGTTCTTTCTAACAACAATATCGTTATACCATCTCAAATATGTCTTTGCCTCGTCCCTAGTCAGCTGTTCCACTGTAAGCGATAAAGGTACTGCTAAATCTTCCTCTGTTTCCACATACGTCGGTCTCGATAGTGCTTCATCGCTATGCGTTCTGGAGGGTATTGGAGGAGGCACTGATCTACCATTTTGTGAAACCAGGTTTACTGACGACGTGGAGGACGTTGGTGTGACTCCAAACGACACTGGTGGAGGAGGGAGATTGCTGTCTGAGCTCAGCCCAGCAGTATTCAGCCAGTCAAATCCTGCGCCGCTCATCTTGTGATACTCTTGTGGAGAAAAAACCCTGTCTCTTGATGACCTGTTTTGGATGCAAAATGTCTATTGTTGATGATTATGATCTGTCTTGTAATGTTCTTGATCCCCTATATGTGGGCTAAAGGGGCCAGTTTGTATGCAATTGAGCCGGGTGAAACGAGAAACAGTAGTCCCCGTTCTATATTCTCTATATCAGCGACTAAGATGCCTTTTTATGCTCGTGTTTTACCGGCTTCTCTTGATGTTTACCTGGACAATGCACATTTCAAACCATTTTGAGCTTTGGCTCCTAATCAACAAACAAATTTCAAAGCGCGGAATTCGCGGGTGGCTGAACACTGCAAAAATTGACAGAATTATAATTATATTGCTAGTTAGTGAAGTTTGGTATTGGGAATTTTAGCAGAGATAATGGGTAGAAAGGCACTAGGTTTCGCTGATTCTGATAGTGGTTCTGAAGAGGAAGAGCCACAGCAACAAGCACGTCGTTTTGGGAAGGCTAAACCACGGAGTAATAAGGATCTTATAGCTGAAAGCTTGAGAAACCAAAAAGCTGCACAGAAACAAGAAGACGATGATCCAAACTTGTATCAATATGACGAAGTGTATGATGAGATTGAGGCTGAAAGAGAGGCAAAGAAACCAAAGAGGAAAGATGATTCTGGTCCACAGTACATGGATCGATTGATACAGGCAAAGAAGCAAAGAGATTTGGATAAATTACATTTAGAAAATGTTAAAGCTTCTAAAGAAAGGGAATTAGAAGGTGATGAATTTAAGGATAAAGAAGTTTTCGTCACTGGTGCATATAAAGATTTCCAAGATGAGAAAAGGAAACAACAACAAGAGTTAGTTGATGAAATTGGTGGTGATATGGAAAGTTTCCGACAAAATGTATTGGGTGAACCAACGGTGAAGCCAAAGAGTAAACCATTGGTGAAACCAAAAAATAAACTAAAGATCAATTTAAAGAAGAAGGCAGATAAACCGGTGGAAAAACCAGCGGAGTCCCTTCGTGGTACACCTACACTGGCCACTGTGCCCAATATTTATACAGAATGTGTTATAACAAGATCTGATGGTGAAAAATTTACATTACCACGTATGTTTTCACCAAAAGAATTGGAACCATTTAAAGAACGATATCTACAACGTATTTCAATTTCAAAATAATTTAATCCATGCAAATTTTAATGCTTATTCATTCCATTTATATGCAAATTTATTCCTCTTTAAACTCTTCAGGAACGTATTTTTTCAATAAAGATTTAGCATTATCTTTTAAATCTTCATTATTTTCATAAAAATCTTTTAAGATATCAATACATGCTTGTTTAACTGGTGGTTTAAACATTATTAAGAATTGTAATGATTGGAAACCTAATGCAGATCTTTCTGGATCAATACATAAAGATTTTAATCTAAGAACAAGATCCTTATTTAAAAATGGTAAATCTGATAATAATCTAATGAAAATTTTACGATCATTAGCTTCTAAAAATGGAATCAATGTATCTAATGTTTTTTCTGTCCATTTAAGATAAGTTGGAGTCTTATTTTCCTTGGGTATTGATTCATCATCAATATTTTTATTAAATTCTGCAAACCATTCTTCATTTAACCAATCCACAATTATATCAATTCTTTCATGAATATTATCCATAAAATATTTAAAAATAGCATCACGAACTAAATCACTTAATATGGAATTATCTTCATCTGATGTTGATGCTAATCCACGAGTTGCAAGTCTTGTTAATAATACTAACCATGAATTTTTTGACCATTTAGGAATGGCAATTTTATTTATTTTTAAATTATTTTCTAAAGAATCTGTATCTTCAATTTTATGATTTGAAATTTTGAAAAAATTATCAATAATTAATTTTAAATGTAATTTTTTTTCATCTAATGTTAAATTATTTGGTGTTGGTAACATATATGTTGTTTCTAAATTAGAATCATCAACTTCATTTTGTGTTAAAATTTGATTATTATCAGCATCATCTTTTGCAGTATCATCAATAATCTCTGTTTTAGTAGTTGTTGAAGCTGTTGTAGATGAAGGTGGTGGTGGTGGTGGTGGAGGTGTATTATTCATCAAATCTGTATATCTAGTAGATACAATACTCAATGCACTAATTAATTTTTGAGTATCTATATTATACAATGAAGCTAAAGCTAAATTGGATAATAATTGTGGAGGTAATAATGATACATCAAATGATGCCATTTCATTTGTTGAATCAATCAATCTATATAATGAAGCATATGAATTATCTTCACTTTTCAAAGACAATGGATTTGAAGTTGGTGGTGTAGAAATTGAAGGTGATTCTAATTTAATTTTTTTCCTTGGTTGATCAATTTCTAAATCTGTTAATATTCCACGTTTTTTCTGTTCATTCATTTTTTGATCAATTTGTGTAACAATTTTTTGAGCTTTAGAAGATAATGGATTTGAATGATTTATTATATTTGCCCTAGAACAATAGTTTAATAAATTTTTAATAAATCTATCAACATATCTTTTAGAAAGTCTAAATTTCAATGGTGAATCTGTAGAGATTGGTAATTTATCATCTATTTTGAAATTTAAGATTGCATTAAGGATCTTGGATTGTAATAATTGGAACCTTTTTTGACAAAGTATAATCAATCCATTCAAAACAGCTATAAATCTTTGTGGAATTAAATATTTTTCATCGTTTAAATAATTGATTAATAAATCTAATAATCCTCTTGATTCAGCATCCAAGACATTTTTGGAGATTATAGCATGAGAATCCGAAATATTCGCAATGGAGATTTCATTACTATTTGAAGATGAAGATGACACGGCAGATCTTCTTGGATCTTTAGAGATATTATTAGGAGAAGTTTGCACTGTTATTACTTTAACGATAAATTTAACAATAGCTATTTTAACACCAATTGATCTTTGATCATCTAATTCTTGATTGTTTTTAGGTGTTAATGGGAATGTAGTGGTCCATTGTGTAATGATGAAATTTTTCAATTGTGTAAAATTATCCCATAATAATTTATTTGATGTCTTTGCAACAAGATCAAATACCAAATCGTATATATTTGTCATTGTTAATATAATGTTTTTAATCACTAGGACGTCCTTCACCTGTGATAGTTGAGTTAGCGCAGGGACAAGTGTCACACAGACATCCTGTTTTTGGAAAAAACTGAACTCTTTACGTTCTGGTAATGTAAACTCATAGAAAAATTGTGTACACCATTGTTGGACATTTAAATCTGATGCTGAAGTGGCCACTGCGACGATGACTTGCACCACCTGGCCAAAGGACTCCGGGCTCTGCTGCACCAGCTGCTTCGCCTGGTTTAGCTGCTCCAATTGGGACATGGTGATCTAGCTTGTTTGGTGATGTTGTGGTTTCATGTGTATGTTTTTGATTTTGAGCTTTTTTGACTTTTTGGATGTCCGGGTGACGTTTTGATTTTGCCGCGGTAAAACCTGACTTGCCGCGGCAGAGAATAGAATAGACAATTAACCCTAGAATAAGTATATAAAGGGCTGTGTATTGTATGAGATAGTTTATGTAGTGATTATAGGTTTATTGGTTTATATTTTTATACTTTTACATCAATTTGTGGAATTCTAGTATTCTCGATTACTAAGAAATGTGACATCCCCTATAGCAAACAATAAAGTGACATATAAATATCTTCCCCTGTCCACTTTTGCTCAATTGGAAAGCTTTCCTAACAAATGTTTCGAATTTCAAGGTTTTCAACGCCATTAAAGAGTACTTTACGAACTATTAAGCCAGTACAGATACATAGCAAGATGCCATTATTAACCATATCTAATTCTATAATTGAAGGATTGAAAAAACATGAGATTGTTCCTGAAGTCATCTCAAAATTTGATAGTCCAAAAGGTTTATTAACAATTTCATATGGTGGTTCAAATGAAGTTGCATTGGGTAATACTTTACCAATTGCTGATACTCAATCTAAACCAAAGTTCCAATTCACATATAATACTCAATCATCTGGATCCACTACAGATGAAATTAAAGATGATGATTTATTTACATTAATCTTGACAGATCCAGATGCACCAAGTCGTACAGATAAAAAATGGTCAGAATATGCACATTTCATCACTTCAAACATTTTGTTGAAATCATCAAGTGATGCTTCTGTTGATGGAGATTTCTTCTCTACAGACTTGAAATTAGATCAACAAGGTGATGAAATTCTAAGTTATCAAGGTCCTGCCCCTCCACAGGGCACAGGTAAACATCGTTATGTCTTTTTACTATATAAACAAAGTGGTAATCAATTGAAACCTCCTACTGATCGTCCAAATTGGGGGTATGGAGAACCAGGTGTTGGTGTGGATAGATATGCAAAGGAGAATGGATTGGAATTATTTGCAGTTAATTTCTTCTTTGCAGAGAATAAATAGTGCTACAAGCATTACTAACTTATAAAACAATTCATTAATCAATACACAGGCCCACATGGGGATTCTTAATATCTATTTTGATCGTAAACATTCATATCATTATATTGGAAATTACTTTCATCTCTTTCTTCTTTAGAATTTAAAAATTGTTGTTGTAATAACTGTTGTTGTAGATATTGTTGTTGAAAATCTTTACTATTATTATTATTATTATTAGTTGTTGGAGTTGTTGATGATGTTTGTGAGGGGAAAGTTGTACTATTTTGTCTTGAAGATGGTTTTTTATTATTTATTCCATTAATTTCCTCTCTTGGTACAATATCAATTAGAAAATCAAACATATCAGATTTTTGTAATGCAGCTGCAATATCACTTCTTTGTAATGTTCTTCTTTTATTTTCCTCTGCATGAATCCATGCTCTCATTGTTAATTCCGTTATAAATATATCACAACCTTTAGCAAATAAAATTGGTGCTTCTGCACTAATCATACGAACTTCTTCATCTGTTTTCATAACTTTTTTAATACGTGCTAATGGTAATTGATGATTTTTAAAATCATGTTCTTCATGTTCAATATTATTTATAGTTTCTTGCCAATAAGCCATCATCATATTTCTATAATTCCCCGTAAGTCCCTGTCCAACATTACTGAAAACACTATCACCCATAAAATCTTCATTTTCTTCATCTTGTACATCTTCTGAATCTTCTTGTTGTGGTATTTCTTCATCTTCATGTGATTGTTGTGGCTCATCTTGTTGTTGTGATTCTTGCGGTATATTCTCTTTAGGTGCACCTTGGTGTTCGAAGCTCTCGTAATATTCAGGCCTTTGACCAGTCTGTTGATTTGAATGTCCTTGGTTTTGATCCAAGATTATAGCAGGTTCTTGATTTAAATACTGGTCATCGAATTGATTATATTGTTCATTCATTATGTCTTGGTATAATACAGTCTATAACTCTTTTTATCCGATTTTTAGTAACGGGCTCTAATATACAGGCAAGCTATTTTGTGATTTGTTGTTTCTATTATTTCTTGAATATTGGATTTTTGACTTGGTGAAGTTGAGTTTTCTATAATTTTTGTTTTTGTTTTTCAACGTCGACGGGTGTTAAATTAAAACAACCAATCGAGGCGAGTGGGCCAAGAAACTAGGATGTTTCAAAGGAAAATGTGTGGATATTACTGGAAATATGGATTCTAGGTACCGTATATAGTATATTCACCAACTCTCTGTGTTTCAATACCTTTCAAATTGGTGATTTTAGTGGGTATATTAGTTAAATGTGTCTGGTTGGGGCACACAAAGCTGTGTAATAAGCTATTAGTACTAAAAATGAAGAAGTTTGGTGAATTAATGTGATATAGTATACATTTTAATCACTATTCCACTCTTTAAACCTGACATCGTTGTCTTTTCTGTTGTTTTGTTGTTGTTCTATTCTTATCGAGTAGTGCCATTTCAAATAATCTCCAAATTCTCAAACGATAACATCAACATTTCCACAACAAACATCGCAAGAAACATATCAAACAACAAACAACCATGTCTCGTGTGTTCAGATCATTCGACACAGAAGTCGAGGAGAACTTGAACAGAAATAATCAGGAACAGACTGACTCGCCATCGAATCCACCAAGGGAGAAGAAAAAGAGTATAAAGAAACAAACATTTGATGAGTTGTATGGTGAGCCTGAGAATTTCCTAGAGATTGAAGTGAGTGTGATTTGAAGCGATTGTGAATACAGCTAACAACAGAAACAAGGTCCGTAATCCTAGAACTCATGGATATGGAAGAAACATGTATACAGATTATGAAATCATATGCAGGGTGAGTATATTCTCTTATACTTTATGAACTATTGATTAACATGATAGACCAATTTACCTGCATTTAGAATGAAACAAAGCTCTACCCGTCGTCGTTATTCTGATTTCGAAATGTTCAAATCATTACTAGAGAATGAAAATTCAAGAGTTATAATACCTTCATTACCAGGTAAAGTATTTACAAATAGATTTAGTGATGAAACAATTTCAAATCGTTGTCAAGGTTTAGAAAAATTTCTCAAGATTGTTGCAGGACATCCATTATTACAAACTGGTTCTAAAGTTTTATCAAGTTTTATTCAAGATGAAATATGGGATAAAAAGGCATATTAATATAATGTAACTGAATTTACACAATTATCTAAAACTTCCCAAATACAACGATTGTAGGCATAAATCAAAGATTGACCTCCACTAATCACTTCATCTTCTTCATGATCAATTTTGATCACTTCAATAGAACTATCCAGTGTGTTTAATAAATCGTGTCTATTTAATATAATTGGTCGACCTGCTTTACCACCAACATTGTTTTTAAAATTCTTGGGGATTTCATCAAAATACATCTCTGATGTAGCAATGATCTCTTTGTTATTGAACCAATCTTTTAAGTCGATCTGATCATAACCTTTCATTCTCCAAATACATTTTTTATAATTTTGGAAATTCATAGAATTTGGTAAATTATTATGAATAATAACTTTTTTAACCTGAGCACCTGATGGATTTGAAATATCATAAAGAATATCAAAACCTAATTTAAAATAATTATGGAAAATCTCATTTGTTTGTTTAGCGCTAAATTGATCATGAATATTTAATCTTGAATCATTTTTAGTAAATGTTTCATCTGGTGGACCTAATATAGAGAGAACATCTTGTTGAAATGTTTTCCCAAGCACAATCTCATACTGTTTTATAGAATCTGTATGTTTAAAGAAGTTTATGTTTAATTTTCCTTGTGGCATATCCACGTCAATTCGATCAATCAACATGGAATCATTCGACACGGGTTTACCTCTAGGAGACATCAACGAATATGCATCTTCTTTAGAGTTGATATTCTTTGAATAGAAATCATTCCAATTATACTCTGTATGTATAGCAATAGTATCCATTGAAACATCTTTTTCTAATAACTTGATAAACAGATTCTTATCATTTGCCAATTCATCAGGTACGGCAAATCTAAAAGATATTCCAGGATAAGATAAAACATAAAACCCATGGATCAATTCACCTGGATACGTTGGACCAAATGAATTGTTATAAATTTGCTTAATACTTGTTGATCTAACTTTATTGCCCCTATATTGTAAATCTAATTGATCAAATTTATCCAATTCTAGGAATTGTAATGATTGATCCGATGCTGAGAAGATCAATCGCATGGACAACTCTCTCACTTGAACAATATATGGGACCTCAATTGTACATTTAGAAGAAAATAATAACTTCAAGTGGTACCCCTTTTGTAAAAGTTCATTTAAAGTATCATATAGGGATGATCCAATTTCTGTATACATCGGTTAGCTTTGCTTATTCCACAAGCACCCACACCACACATACTAATGTCATTCACACCTTGTGATGGAACAATGTCCACTGGGTACTTTAACTGGCTCATCGTCATCTTGGTTATAATTGTTGATATTTATTGTTGATGTTTGGTGTCATTTTGTTCTTATCTAATCTGGGGGAAAATTGACACCCAGACACCAGCAAAAAGCAGGGGCTACATAACCAGATATAGAGTAATAAATAGGTTTAATACAATAAATAATTCAATAAATAATTCAATAAATAATTCAATAAATATGTTTAAATACCCATCGATGCCCTGATGCTCTGGAACTGTCTCTTCCCCAGGGACAAGAGGTACTTCTGGTCGTCCTGTGCTGGTTAGCCAATTTCCAATCTGCAACACACACAGTATACTCACCAACTCTGCAACGTCTCGTGTGTTGGCAAACTCATCCTTTGCGTAGTTTCTCATCTCTTCTCTCTGCTCTTTGGGCAGTTCTTCTTAGTTAGCACAATACCAAATTACAACCACAACACTCACTATAAACCGTCCTCATCACCTCTTTGTAGAAGCTCCTGACTTTCTGTTGATGCAGAAACTGGCTGTTAGAATGTACCCAGAGAGAACAATAGTTTACTCACTTCTTTCAGCCCTGGTTTGCTGGAGTAGAACCGTATCATCTTGATAAATATTAATATTGTACTATTTGTTGAATATTTGTTAAATGTAGTATAATCAAGGATAAAATTCGCGTTTTTCATTCCACAACTATATAATCACAACTATATAATCTACACAACCACAACAAAAGACTCAACAATGACAGAAGAACAGCCACAAAGAACAGCACATGCTAAACTGGTCTTATTAGGGGACTCCTCGGTGGGGAAAGTGAGTATCTCATTCCAGCTGTTGAACTTTGACTAACCATAATCAGAGCTCTATAGTGCAAAGATTTGTTAAAAATTCATTTGATGAATTTAGAGAATCAACAATTGGAGCAGCTTTTATAACGAAAAATTTGTCACTGGATACCAATACCAGTGTTAAATTTGAAATATGGGATACCGCGGGACAAGAACGATATAAATCTTTAGCACCAATGTATTATAGAAATGCAAATGCTGCAATCTTGGTATTTGATATAACAGATAATACAAGTTTTGACAAGATGATTAAATGGTATGATGAACTTAGGTTCCAAGCACCAGAAGGATTGATTATTAAGATAGTGGGGAATAAATTGGATTTAAAGAATAAACCTAGTTATAATATAATTGATGACTTTGTTATAAGGAATTGGTGTGATGAAAATCAAGTACAATATATAGAGACAAGTGCTAAAACTGGTGAAAATGTTGAATTGATTTTCCAAGCCATTGCACAAGATTTACCCGATGGGTTATTTCAAGTGAAATCTGGGAATGAAGAACAAGAACAAGAAACAAGATTTAGTAATGGATTGATTGATTTAAGTAAGAATACCCTTAGTAGTGGGAATTCAAATTGTAATTGTTAATAATATGTATGTATTTATAAGAGGTTATATAATGTTGTTAATATTGATAGAATGGATATGATGATGGAGATGTAAAAAGCCCTTTTAATATCACTGTTAATTGATACCCCTAGGGCGAAAATGCAAATTGTAAAAAAAAATTGATTATTCCATAATAATCTTAGGCCAATTAAATCCACAATGATCAATATAATTTTTTTACGATACTTATAGATACCTGATGCTTTACCATCAGTTAGTGATAAATTTTTCATCAATTTTGGTTCCTCTTGAATTGGATCATTTGATATATGTTCAGATCCAATATTAATCAAAACTTTTAAAATCTCACCTGTATCTAATCTTTCCTCTGCGTTGTTAGATGTTAAATTCTTAATTAAATATGAGATCTGTGGATGTAAATCATTTCTAACACTAGATTCACCTCTAATACTAACACCACCATGTATCTCATTTTTCAAAAGATCCAAATCTTGAGATTTAAAAGGTAATTTACCATAACATAAAAAATATAAAATCATACCTAATGAATAAACATCAGTCTTTACACTAAACTGTGATACTTCACCTTGATCATCATTAATTAACAATTCAGGCGCAGTGTATTCCAATGTCCCGGTGGATCCTGTTGCATTTCTTCTTTCTCCTTCTAATTGACTTTCACCAAAATCACTAACCAAAATAGTGGGGATTTTATCCATATCAACATCTGTTTGTGTGAAACTTTTATAATAAGGTTTGGATAATAAACAATTTGAAGGTTTTAAATCTCTATGAATTATATGATTTTTGTGTAATTCATGAACACCAATGACAATTTGATTAAATATTACCAAGATCTCATCATTACTTAATAATCTCCCCTGTGGGAATGTTTTCCCCTTATTTTTCAATTTCCATTTCTTCAATTCCGTTGGCGCCAATTGAGGATTGGCCAAATTTAATACAAAATCTTCTAAATTACCACCAGAACAATATTGTTGTAAAATGAATGCACAGGGCACTTTGGGACCAAATTCATTAATAGATGCAACTTCAAGCCAAACATGATTATAATTGACCAAATTACTATTGTTAAAACTTATCTTACATAGCATTGTAACTTCTTTCAAAACTTTTAATAACCATTTAGAATCATCTCCAATGGTTATTTTCTTCAAGGCGAAAAATCCTAATGATATACCGTTTAAGCAATGTTCCACTTTATAAACACTCCCACGGGCACCACGACCTAATATAGAGATCTCTGTAAAGAAATTATCAAAATAACCCTGAGTAAATAAACTCTCTGGTAAATGACCACTTTGATGTTTGGGATCCTCACCGGAGTGTTGTGAACTCAACAATCTGAAATAGTCTTCTTTGATGAAAGGTTTGCTAGATGAATCTTCCTCGTATTCCTCTTGGTATCTTGTATCAGCACTATCATTCTTACTTCTTGAATCCAAGATATACCCACAATTAGGACATTCATGGACTTTATCACTTCTTTCACCTCTCCCAATAAGATCCATGGACATATGGGGCAGTCCTCTGAACATATTTGGCACCGTTTCTAGCACAGACAGCTCATTGGTCTCTTTGTTGTGCAACACAGCAGCTCTTTTAAAAGGATCATGACTAAAGTGTCCATGTTAGCACAGGGTGTACAAAAACCTGGGGAAAACTAGGAATCACAACTTACAGAACAATGCTGACGTTTTGGTTCTCGAGAATGTCTTTGTCATAGAGAACTAAGCTCATGATGGCGTCTTTGGATGATATTCCATCAATTTTCACCGGAATAATAAGTAATTTGTTATTCTTAAAGAATTGAATACAACTTGGTATGGTTTGAGGCTTATGTAAGCAAAGTCTGTCAAATGAATAAGTGTAGTACACAACCTCGATTTATAACAAACTATACAATAGACATCGAAGAGACTTTAGGACCTCTATTTGTACTTGTAAAGATCTACGGTGGTGATAAGAACACTCTTGAAGTATTTTCTTTTTCAAACTATCCTGACTGCAGACCATAATGCTCATAATTATCTTGGTAAATAAGAAAGCCCGTTTATCAGTTGCTTTCATCTGACCATTTTCTTGTCTTCATCTCTTACTCAATTTCTTCTGCCTCTCCATATTTACAGCTTAATCATACATTTAATTAGTTGACACAAAAACAAAAATCCATTAAGTCCGGCGGTGGGTGCATCGCTCTACTACGTCTAATATTACCCAAGTGAAAGATATATTGCTGATTCTATATATCACACGCAGTAAATGTCGCTACTAATTAGTTTGTCTTTATACAGCAAACAATCATATCAATGAGTTGTTGGCTTTTCAGTTTTCAATTGTAATACATATTTTACCATTTATCAACTCGGTCTAGCAAGTTTATTCATCACATATGACACGGCAAGGCTTTGATGAATCACCGTGCATGGTGTTCTAAATCCATTGATACGTAGAGCCAAAACATGTAGTTTAATATCAAAAGTTTTTGCCCCGGTGAACATGAATGATGTGTTAATGTCACCGCAAGTGTCATGAGACAGCAGTGCATCCATCGATTTCTCAATGAATGCAACAGCTTCTCTCTCAGTGGACGGTTCCACTTTCTCAACCTCTATACATGTCTGTAAATATCCAATGTAGGTATAGGGTTCCAAAGGCCCTTTCAACTTAATAAATTCATTCTTCCATCTATTGATTGGTAAAATTCTTTTAATATTAGAATTTAACTTTTTCCGTATCCTAGTAATCTCCATTCTGTACTCTGGATTCAGTCTATAACAATCCAAAAGTATTGCAATCTCTGCAATCTCATAATGATAAGGTCTGTTGAAGTAATCATTTTTGATCCTTGCATAATACCCATCACATTCCTCCCAAAAAATACCCCCATTAGCAGAGTAATTCATACCATGATTTGGATCAATTGATGGGTATTGACCCTTCCGATAAAAACACTTGTGCATTGTGAAATCAAAACCACTGAGGAGACTTCGGTTTTTGAACTTTCCCATAATATGTTTTAAAAGTCCATTATTGCACTCTTCTCTGGTGAGCTGGGAATATCCTCCCAATACGTGTAAATCCATAGTAAGCTCCTTTATATAAGGCTTCATTATAGAATTTTCGTTGAAAATTATCTTGTCAAAAAATTGCGAAATTCCATAATAATTTTGAATAGCTATTGGTCCTTTCTTGCTGTATACATACTTTGGAGTCAGGTTATAACTTTGTTCCTTTGCAGAATCCTTGAATGCGAAATCAACAAAATTCCAATTAAATTTCTCACTATCCTTGTATCTCCTGTAAATGCCAAACAAATCACTTCCATCTTCAGGCCCATATAGCCCAGAGTTCAAATAAGTTTCATCTTTCACTCTGGTCATTTTAGAAGGTGCAATTGCCAAATGTAAATGTATCCATTCATAAAATTTTGGTGCCATTAACTCCTTAAATTCCTTATTAACCCTGATTAAATTGGCCAAGTTTACACCATGTTCAGCAATTACTAACCAGACTTCAGGTGGGAAATTTGACATGGATTTCAGCTCATCATTTTTCCAATTTAACTGTGCAAAAGCCCTTTTAAACAATCTTGCAAATTTGTGCTTGCAAATTTGACAGTATACATTTCTCCATATTTTAACCTCAAAAAGCTTTAAAGGACTATGGATTATATGATACCAAAATGGGAGAATTATAAATCTCTTGATTTTCCAGATGTAAAGTCTAGCTTTATTGAGCATCATTTCATTGTCAATACCTCTAATCTTGGTGACGGTCGAAACCACTCTTTGCTTCATCAGCAGCAATGGTGAAATTATTAGCAATTTTGGAAATTTTAGTAATGTAATCATCCTATACCCATCAAAATTAATTAATTGACAATATCAATACTAATCTCATAAATCCACAATCAAGTTCGATGATTCTTTCCGGAATTTATTGTCAGAAGTTATCAGCTTGTGCAATTCCCATGCTCCATGGTCATCAGCCATGGCTCAAAGCTTTCTGCAATTGCATTAATATATACCTGGAGTGTAAATGTGAGAACAATTGTAAAAGTAGAGAAATCAAGAGGTTTGAGTCTATATTTAATTTTTCTCAATTTTTGACACCGCGAAAATTAACAATAAGCTGACATTTGTGAAGCAATTTGGTGTAAAGAGAGCTTTTATGGTCACATTCTGGTGCACTCTCTTATTACTAGGGTTATTAGAGTGATAAAATACTATTACATAATCTTTTGGAGTGAAAATGTAGTGAATATATATATATAATTGATTAAAAAAAAATTGAAATTAATTATATATATAATATAAAAATTTGAAAGACAATGTCCAATTGCCTTTAATTCAAAAACAAAATTTTGAAAAATCAGAATTTCCAAAATTTCAAACTTCGAATTTGGATGGTTTGAGTGCACAACATAGCTGTCTACCACTGAAAACATATTCTCTGAAATTTTCAGAGTGATAAATCAATAATTGAGCGAGTTATATAAATTTTAATGTCTTTATGGTGCAGTACCGTGTCAATAAAGCGATATATATAGTAGCCAAGATCTCGGTTTGTATATCACTCCATAACGCACAAATTTAATCAAATAATAAATAAAGTATCTAGAACATACAACATCACCAATGAACTTTACATCTCCATCTTCAAAGTCTCTTGATTCTTTTTTCAATTGTTATATACATTTCTCGGCCGAGTGCTGTTTCGGGAATGGTTAGTGACGCTTGTTCCTCATCGTGGAAATTTTTTTTTTAAAACTAGTATAGACAATTAGATAAATTTTATCATGAATGGTTAAACTGAGCATAGAACGTTTGAAAATGTCTGAAGTGAATAGAAAAAGAAGCGCAGGCTCCACCGCGGAATCATATAGCTCTGGAAGCAAGAGAAAACAAATCACTAAGATTTCTCAAGGTACAAATCCTATAAATAAAGATGGATTATCTGAATGTTTCCATAAAATTAAAACAAATCTTTATCTTT